>CAJNDV010019025.1:0-48832 GCA_905221635.1 Symbiodinium sp. CCMP2456 | reverse complement strand
TTTAGGGGTTTAGGCTTGGGGTTTAGCCCACTTATCATGCCTATGTAGACCCTTATAGAGACCTTCTACTGCGAAACCACTTACAAAATCCGAATACTGGCAAGATGAGCAAAGTGGCCAGAAGCGCGAAAAGAAAGAAGATCGTCCAAGGCCAGATATCTTGGCTTGCGGCTTGTGTGTACAGAAAGGCAGCTACAGCTAAAATCGCGGGTGTGCCAGCGACGACCAGTGTCAGCAGCCCGATCCAGATAGTTGACACATTTGGAAACACGCGTGCCCAAAAAATTGACAAGGACAGGCTCATCCTTGCGCACAGAAAAGACACCAAGGACAGGAACGCCCATTCAATGATGCATCGCCATGCCCAGTAAAGTGGGTCATGTGGATTGTCCGGCAGTCTCAACTGAAAGATGATCCGCTCGAGTGCATCAGACAACCATGGCATACTTGCCGCTCCGAGCCTTACTCGCTGAGCTCAGTCTGGGTAAGGACCGCGAAAATATTATGCTTGCGCCCGGAACCTACATATCAGCCAATACAGGAGCCCTAATGAGCAGTGTACTATATTTGTCAGAGGGAATTCTCACGCAAACTTTTCCCAACGATGCAGGCCCATTACCTCTGAACCCAACACGGAAGTCTACAGATTGGGCAGCAAGGGAGCATGTAGATGCAAGGCGCCAGGGGAACAGAGCTTGGCATCTTTCGGACAATTGACTCCCCCAGCCTTCCAGGTGTCAGCACTTCGAGTTTCGGATGTAGGGCTTTAGGGTTTAGGGTTGGCTCTCTGAGAGATCTCGTGAGATGGTAACAAGCATAGCAAAAAAATGAACCCCCACTGCGATAACTTAGGTTAAATCTTACGTGGAGGTCCTTAACGTGAACCCACCTTTTGGTGTCCAGCATGGGATTGCAGCTTCTCGGAACTGTCGAAACGTACCAGACGCCGGGACAAAATGCACGTGGAAGTGCCAGGAAGGGTTGAGTGTATGGGGTTTGGTTAAGGGTTTTGCGGGTTTAGGGTTTGGCGGAGTGTAGGGTTACAAATGTGATGCAAGCGAAACACCATGCTCGCCTCTGCAGGAAGAAGTTTGTATCGGTGCCTAGCTGAACAGCTGGAGTAAGACTTGGCATTCGGGCTTCGGACATGATGCGGCTTACATGTCGGAATTTTTCCTGCGCTACCAGTCAGCCCAATCCGAGTCCTTAAGCCCTTCAGCACATTGAGCACTAATCACATTGGATCCACAAGGTTATGACTTCATGACTATAGTGGGTATAGCCTTGGACCGGATCCACAGGTGAACCCTGAACCCAATCTGTTACTGGCTCGTCTTCTTGCTTTCACTCCTGGACCATTCCTCTCGCGGATACAACAATCCCTTCGGCACCTTGCCCTGCCGAAGCCGGCACCAAATAGCTTTCAACCTTAACCGTCCTAACCCCACCCAAGCCCTGTATTATACGAGGGCCTGAGTACTGTGTACTATAAATATAGTCGGAAACCAGCAAAGACGCTGTTTACTTGTTACACCCGTCTTGGGCGCTCGCTCTCGACGAGTGTTGTTGCACCCTTACAAAACCCTGCAAGACCTTTGCTGAACCAAGTGCAAAACCTCGGACCTCTGAACACCTTGTAATTAACCCCAAACGTTTTCCATTTGGGGCCCTAAACCCTAAACCCTAAACCCCTAAACTGGGGTTTAAGGCGCTGAAAAGCATAAACTAGCCCTACACTGCTCTTGCCTTCGACGTACGAGTTCGTTGAAACGCCGCAGAGGCTCTTCCCCAGTGTCCGTTGGGCGCCCATACCACCTCGATCCCCCAAGTATAGGGTTTAGGGTTTAGGGTTTAGGATCTTTTTGTTGCTTTAGATGCGAGTTCTTTCTTGTGGGTTGCGTGGCGGCTTCTGTCCTATTTAACGGTTGTATCAACAAGCGTAACTCTTTTCCTCTTATTGAATAACGACTCAGAATTTAGATGGTCAAAAACCCTAAACCCTAAACCCTAAAACGGTGCTAGTGGGGGACAGCCGCTCTTGGAGCTTCCGATAAACCAGCTCTCGATCACATGGAATGTCAGCTCCTCGGTTCGCGACTTTCGGGTTTGCAGTTCGGCTTGCTTGGGGGTTTATGAGTTTAAACCCCAGGCTGTTTTGATGTTTCGGCTTGCTTGGGGGTTTATGAGTTTTAACCCCAGGCTGTTTTGATGTTTCGGCTTGCTTGGGGTTTATGAGTTTAAACCCCAGGCTGTTTCGATCTCTCCAGAATAAGGATTGGTGCTGCTGTCGGTCCAGTAATTCCCCAGCCAGTCGTTCGCGGAGGTTCTCGATTTGCCTGAATGATCTGATGTGATCCGTGCGAACATGTCCATGCTGTCTCCCTCTTGTGTATGATGGGCAACCGTGCTCCATCACAGAGCAGCCCGCTGCTCCGGTCCTGCTGACAGGAGCTACATCCCAAATGGCGGCTCCCTTCCATCTGATTTTGGTTTCCCCGTTCTTGAGGCCACACGTATAATATGAAGGATAGGCTTGCCAAGGATGGGATCGGGTCGAGCCTTCACACACTCCTATGGCGGCAATCTTCGTAGTTTTTGTCTGCGCTTCTCCCAGGTCGGGTGATGCACACAGTTGCTGAAAGCTGTCACACGCTTCCTTGATACACTCCTCTGTCTCCTTCCTGTCGAAATGCGACCTCTGTCTGTCTCCGCCACCTTCTGTTACCTCTCCTCCGAATCTCCAAGTGCTTCCTTCCTTGTTCCGGATTGGCATCACGAAGATGTCTCTGCTTCCTTCCCATGCTTCCCTTCGCGGCGGCCTCTGTGTGGCAGCAGCACAGGAAGTCGGTCCAGTGATGGATACATCACTTTGCTACATGGTGAAGGGGTGTCGCTGATGGTTCGTCTGGACTCCAGCCCTACTGTCTTGCACTCCATTGCTGACAGGTGACCCTCGTCCCCCTGCTCAGTACAATGTGGTTTCTTAGTTTACCGTGTTAACTTGTCTCCAGTCTTCTCCTGCTTGCGCAGGGGGCGGATCGAGAGAAGATATCTCCCCCTGGCTTGCGTTGTCGACATTGATCTCGTCCCACTGCTCCGGAGGACTTCCGCGAGCGGTCCTCCTTCCTGCTCTCATTGACTCCCTCGTGCCCCCGGCCGAGAAGCAGGTGGTTAACAGATTCGATTACAAGAGCCGCCGACAGAGACTGCGAACCTCGCGGCCTTACGGCCTTTCAACATGTTTTGCTCTTGGGCTAAAGGTTTAGGGCTCTGGGGTTCTGTTAGGGGGGGCCACCATCCACTGCTCCCCGAATCCGTCGCTCGAAGCTGGGGAACGGAAAGCAGATTCTGTGATGCGGAGCGTTGCAAATTTGAGCCCTTCGCCGGCTTCGTATGTTCTCTGAGTCTCGTCTACTGCTCCGTTTCTTCTTCTGCGATTACCAAGCCTAGGATGACCAGTGGCAACCATTACAAGCTTTCCAATTTGCTTGCCCGAATTCCTGTCTCGGGATGCTTGTGGTCGTTCGAGCAGCAAAAGCATAGAGTGTCTTGCACCTGGAACTTCTGCAACTGCTGTCGCACCTCTTGGAGTTGCTTGGCCACGCCGGCTGCAAGGACATTTACTGGCATTCCAGCACAGAGTGCAGGACTCAGTATCAAAATCACCAGCTGCAGGACGACTGGACCAGGCACTTGGGACGTTGTCGCACTAAAGGTGAAGGAGACTCCAAAAAACTCCGTGTTTCCAAGGACGATATGAATACAACTGAGCACCCAAGCCCAGCAGAGATACAACAGCAGCAGAATTGGACCAGCCACGATAGGCATTACCAGAATATCCTTCTGCCTGTTCTGGTTTGTCAGGAATGTGGCAATCTCATATGCGCACCACAATCCTTCGCTGCTCCCTACCATCTGCGAACTTTTCCGTATCCCCTGTTTACAGAAGCTACGAAAATGATACTTGCAGTCATAAGCTGCCAAGACTCTGCTGAAGTACCTGCAATCTTTGGCTAGGAAGACAGTCAGTAGAATTCAGATTAGTACTTACAAGAACCATCTGCATGTGTGAATGGGAGTAGCAGCCCGACCACCTTCAAGTTTAAACATGTGGCAACACACGACCCATGACACCGCAACACAAGGCTGACATCCAAAGCTAAACCTATAGTCTGCATTGTGTGTCCTTTTTTGGTTTAACCAACTATATATCAAGGATTTTATAAGGTATCCCCAAAAAGGAACTACGGTGGAGACTGTAGGTATCTGATGGTATCTGATACCCTGCACAACCTTCCACAAGAAAGGCTCATCGAAGATCGGACTATCGACAGCAGTTTCGAAAAAGTACTACTACGGATCGTCAAAATTCAACGCCCAACTGCAGAGACTTACAACCTCCCTCTGTAAAATGGACGAGGGTTCGGGGTCACCACCACCCAAAACAGCCATCTAAGCTGGTTGTTGGAAACCCTCAACGCCAAAACCCCTAAACCCCATGCCCTATAGCCCCAACGCCTTAACATCTCACCTAAACGCACTAAACCCTAAACCCCCAAACCCCCAAACCCTAAACCCTGTACCCCCTAAGAACCCCTAAGCCAAAAGCCGTCGGGACCTTGGCGACCAGAGTACCACAAGCCTGCGGGAGTGGTTGAGGAACGCAGCCAGACCGAGGATGCCCTGCTCTTACAACGGTTTAGGCTTTTGCTTAAGAACCCAAAACCCACTTTTTTGTAGGTTCTTATTATAAGCCCTAATATGGGAAGTATAGGGACCCTACAAAAAAGTAGGTTTTGGGTTCTTAAGGTTAAGCTCATAGAGTTTAGGGTTTACGGCTTAGGATTTAAGTTTGAGAGTTCAGGGTCTCAGGTTTAGGGGTAGGTGTTCAGTTTTTAGGATCCGAAGTTGCGGGGCGGAGGCACTGAGGATTAGTTTTTTTGTTTTAGTTTTTGTCTGTTGCTTGCGCTCCAAAGGTCTACATCACTATCGCATCCTCCGCTCTCACCCAGTAAGCCCGCATTGTTCTGCCCTTAGGGTTTAAGGCTTTAACAGCTTGTGCTCAAGTCCCCGGAGCCTTCTTCTTGAGTTCAGCTTGTTCAGGGCTTTGGGCGATGCAGAGCTTGTCCAGAAAGACCATGAGAGGTCGGCAGAAGAAGACAAGTCGAAGTCTCTGCCAAAAGCAGAGCACCAGGAGATGCACGGCATATCCCAGGCACGCTGTCCATCGGTTGTTCGGTATCACTTCGAACAAGCGGCAGATGGAGATCAAGGGACAGACCAGAAGGGTTGCTAAAAAGGCAGGACCCGAGTTGTAGATGATGAGCAGGTTGCAAAGCTTGCTCCATCTAGAAGTTCCCCAATCCTCAGCTCGCCGATGTGCGAAATCCCCTCAAGCCCTAAGCCTACCCATAGGCCCCATAGTAGTTCGTTTTTGGGGCTCATACTTAGAATCCTAGAAGGTAATCCCAAAAAATGAACCACTATGGGACGTCCCCAACTTTCGGCCGAACCGATGCTTCGAACCCGGGATCCCAAGCCAAGAAACATGGCTGAGGAAGTCGTCAAAGAAGTCCACCTCTCTGCGCGAATCATCATCATCATCATCGTCATCATCACCAGCACCACCACCACCACCATCATCACCATCAAAACCACAGACACCATCACCATGGGTAGCGATTTTTCCATGCATGTACATAACGGTGTGTGTGTGCGCATGCGAACACACAAGTGATTTCTGTCTGTGCGTGTCTCTCCTCTCTCGGTCTCTTTCCCTCTCAGTCTTACGTACAAACAGCGACCAGACCTGCCGTCCCTTTTTTGCATCCAGCCTGCAAGAGCCTCTGCTGGGAACCTACAGGTCCCTAAACCTTCAACCCTAAACCTGAGTGGAACCTTAGAACCCTTATAACTAAACCCTTATAAGCCCCATAAGCTCTCCTTTTCTGCTCTTGGGCTTGAGGACTGACTGGCCAGATCCGCTCAACCTCGATCATCACGACTGAGGCCCATGCACGTGCCACCGTCACTGGGCCCGCCGTGCCAACCCTAAACTGCCCTAAATCCTGAGCCCTGAAAACCCTTTTTGAACCCCAAAACTGCCAATCAGCTGGGAAGCAGCGCTTCCAGATGATTGCCCTGAAAACCCTAAACCCTAAACCCCCCCCGAAGAGACCGCTCAGGAACCCACTCTCCGGCTGAGCTCGTAGTTGCGTGCATCCACATTGAACCTGAGCTCCCAACTGCTCTTCGCTCATGGCTCTTTTTGAATTGAGGAGCCGAAATAATAACACGGTTCCCTTTTACGGGTTTTTAGAAGGGTCACACACTGGCCCCTGGGTTAAAGGGCCTTAGCAATCGGAATAGGGTTTGGGGTCTAGAATACTATGTTTGGTACAGACACCCTAAAGAATTTGAATAGTGTGCTGGGAATTATGCAGGCTTCTATGTTACCTTGCTGTTTAGGGGGTCTTGTTTCCTTCAATGCATAGTGCTCGAGAGCCCAGGAGCATCCCAGGGTCAGGCGGTCGCCAGTGCCTGGCCCATTGCGCCAAGCCTTTCCATGGGGCCGCAAAACCCTAAACGTCCCTAAGCCCTAAACCTTAAAAAACCCTACAAGCCCTTGTTGCCTCTGGTCTGCAGGGACTCAACCAGGACAGCAACAAAACGCAAAACCGCAGGCAGCACGGGACCCTAAACACTAAACACCGAAAACCTAAAACCATAAACCACCAAAGTACGCGACAACCCTAAACCTGAAACCGCCTAAAAAAACCCAAAGAAAACCCTAAGCCGTAGCAAGGGGCAAATGTGCAAAGGCACTCCTCTGAGAAGCTCAGGTTCGAGGTCCGTGAGCAACTCTGGAGAATGCATGGCTCATGAGGGTGCTTTTTGAGGTGTAAAGTTTAGGATTGAGGGTTTAGGGTTTTGAGGTGTTGGGTTTAGGGCATACGGTTCGGGGTGTGGGCATTTTTGTTGCGATTTAAAGACTCAAGGTCTCTGGCGAATGCATGCCTCCCTTGCTTTGGCTTTTCTTGGGGGAGTTGGGGATTCAGGGGTCGTGGCTTTTGGGGTTCTAGTTGGTGTCGTGAGAAAGTCTAGAGTCTAGAGCTTTTAGATTTTTGCATGTGTGTTTTTAAATCTCTTCCATTCTTTTAACTTTTTGGCATGCGCCTTTGTGCATTTTTTTAAAGAGTTGGGGGATTTTGGTCTCAGGGCTGTCAGGGCTCAGTCTCCTTTGTGTTACTCTCTTTGCTGCTTCCTTGCTAATCAACCTGTTGAGGTTCAGAACGATTTAAAGCTGTAAAAGGTTAGGGAATCTAGGGTCAGGGGATTTGGTGTTGTGGGTTTAGGGTTTAGGGTTTCTTCCCTCTGGTTTAGGGTTTAGGGTAGGGTTTTTCACTCTGGTTTAGGATTTAGGGTTTAGGGTATTAGATTGATTTGCGAACTCTCGGCCGTAGTGTTCAAGCAGGTCTGGGCTAACGGCTGAAGGTTCTGCAATTCCAGCTTGGGTGATGGGTATCTACAGGGAGCACGGGACACTAAACCACACTTGAACCTATCCTGCGCCAAGCTTAATGGTTATAGAGACCCGGATGTTGATCATCACATCTGCCTCTTGAGCCCTTGGCTTCTGACGGGGCACACACGCCAAGATAACCCTACAGCCTCAGCAACCTCACATACTAACAAAGCTCAAGCCCTAATCCCTGCTGAGCCCCAAACCGAAAGCTATGTTGTGAAATGCCAAGCATTGTCGAACCATATTTTGCTTTAGGAATAGAGCCGAGGCGGCTATCAGCATACACTCCACACCGCAGTATCGTAGCAGGTCTGCCGAAACATCACCAACAAACTGACGTAATCGTCATCATCGTTTATGTAATCCTGTCTTGGGCTTGCAACCCAAACCCTCGGACGCGGCTGCGGGCTCAATTCAAAGAGGTCTGTACTTTCAGGTGAGAGATGTTGGAACACCATTAATCGTGGAAGTTGTGCTCCGAGACACCTTGGACACGCAGGTTCTGTTAGGGTGTACGGAAGTCACAAAACTCTACATAGACTCTTTCTCATACGTATTTGGCCCTCAACAGAGGCCCCCCTTATGCCTTTCACTGCCAAGCCTCCTCAGCAGACCTCAACAAAACCTACGCGGTACAGAAACAACAAACGGACACAAACATCGTGATCGCTGAAGCAGCCACAGCTCCTTTCAGCTTAAGTTCGTCAGCGGGCTGATGGGCGTGTCGGGGAAGAAGGGGTCCCAGCTGGATTCCAAGGGTAGGATCCTCAGTGTGAGGACCTCCCGAAGAGAGAGAAACCCAAAGCCCTGCACCCAAAACCCAAACTGGAAACCCTAAACCCCAAACCCGAAGCGATACACCCAGAGCTCCAACTCCTAAACCCGAACTTAGAGACCCATGGCGAAGAAACCAATGCCACAGGGCTGCAACGATGACGACTCCATGTTACCTGGAGCAGCAACCGATTGTTAAAGCTGGGTTCGGGGTTTGGGGTGTAGGGCGTATATGGCTGAAAGAGGTAGAGTTCGAGGGATTTGGGTTTAGGGTGTAAAGCTTGTTTGTTAAGGTTTAGGGGGCTAAAGGTTTGGGGTTCAGGGTTGCTGTTTTTTCACCTCCCCAGGGTTGGGGTTTAGGGGAGCTGGGCTTGTCGGTTTCGTGACCGTGCGCTGCAAACCCAACGTCGGCTTAGATTCAGAGTGTGGCTACCACAGTACCTAATCCCGAAAGGCCCCAAATTGTAGGAACCTTGGAACTCATTCCCAATAACGAGTCAGAGCAGCTGCGCCACGACCCACGCCCTTAACGGAACTAGCCGGAAGATGTGGGGAATGCTGACAGCTTAAGTTTCTCAGGTTTCAAATCTTTCGGGTTCGGGGATGAGGCTGGGTCAAGGGCAGTTCAGAAGCTCATTGGCACATGCAGTGGCTCGACCAGGTTGACAACTCGAAAAAGCTCGCTGGCAGAATCATACGTGCGGCTGGGTTGATACGCCAGAGATCCGCCTGGGAAGCATTTCAGATGAGCAATGTCCTTATCCCTTTCAATCGGAAACGCAAAGTGCAATCGCACCATGTCCGCTGAAGAATCCCAGGCCCCAAAACCTTCTGCTCTGAACCCTGCAACCAAAATCCTTCAGCCTGAAGTTGGAAAAGGACCCCGTCGTGTTTCAACCCGAACCTGCAGATGGCTGAGCGCAGGGACTGTTGCCGACATGAGGCTGTGGCTCACTGCGCAAGAAGCTACTTGCACAAGTGCCTGGCTTGCCCAGGTCTTGCAAACATGGGTAGAGGAAATTCTGGAGGCTTCTTCCCGCCCGGACCCCCAAACAGCTCTATGTAAACCCAAGCCCTTTCAAAGGCAACAAATAAATGTAACATGTCTTCCAGGGCACCGTCTCTATCAGGCTCAGATTTGGGGTCTGCAGGTTGCGTGTGAGGATCTGAGCTGCAAGCCTTTAGGATTTGGGGTTGAGGGCTCTGACAATTGCTGCATAAATCAGGATCGGTTTGTGCATGTCATGCCTGCAGGAGCTGTAGCATGCAGATCTTGGAAAGAAGGTTGGGTTAGGGCGTGTCCGAGGCTGTCCAGAGGGACCGATCCCTGGCGAAATCGTGAAACCCCAACTGTACTCGGCTCGTCGTTGAGCTAGAACAAGCCGTTGATGATGTGTATACGGAAAAGGCGATGTTTGGCAGCACAAAACCCCGAGAACTAGAGGATGCACGACAGAAGGATGGCACCACAAGCATCGGTGAGGAGAGGTAATAGTTCTGAATGCTTTGGGGGCAAAGAAGGCAGCCGCTAGAGGAACAGCCTCTTTACTTGCCAGCGTGTGCGTTCGAGTCTCAGGTATGGCTTGTGAACCTTATACAGGAGATCTAGCCCAAATAAGGCTTCTGTTCTTCTTTGCTAAGCTCGTGTACCGATAGCGTTCAGTACATGGTATGGCCGAGTGCCCACACAAAGATACCAGAAATGAACATGGAATACGACAGGTTGAGCGGGCAAACCAAAGTTTTTGAGAGCGGCCCAACATTCAGGTGACCAAAAGAGCGATTAGTAACAGCTGAGAACAGCGACAAACTGCTGTCCCTGAGATTGCGAAGGAAGTCAAGTGATCACACAATGTTTACACCGTTGATTTCCAAAACCTACACATGACATGGGGTACGAATAATTTTCGATGACCGGCGCAGATTCTTCCCTCTTTCGTCGGTGCTGGTAAAACTGTACACTGTACAATGTGCTTCACTGCCAGCATCCTGGACGGCCGCGGGGGGGTTTGGGATGCAAAGGGAACCCAAAAGCAACGGCCCAGCGCCCGACGCAAACACCCGCTCAACAACGCTCTTTATTATTTTTCGACCAGGTAAAGATTCCCAGTATTCCTAAGCCACCAAACCCGTCTGCGAATCCCCATAAGCCAGCGAGAAGTCCTTCGTTGCCCAAAGCCCAACCCTAAACTTAAACCCTAAACCCCTAAACCCTAAACTCTAAACGCCCAAAGTCAAAACCAGCAGTCCAAGCGCCTGGTGAGCGAAGTCTAAACAGGGTTTTGAATGTTGCGTGGTTTGGGGAAGAAGGTTTAGCAACTTCTCGCGTCAAGATATAGGATTTTGGACTTTTTGTAGGGTTTAAGTTTAGGATTTGACATGTGGCAGCTTATACTCCCAGATACCGGGTTTTTCAATTTGTGATTTTGGTAGGGTGCAGGGTTTTCAGGCACTTTAGGGTTGAGGGTTAGAAGAGGCTTTAGGCTTAGGGTCTTGGGTCCGGGTTGGGGGCTTGACTTACCAAAGCTGTCTCAGGTCATTTCTCCCAACCAGCCGTTGGTTGGGTTTGTCATCTTCCCACAGAGCCCTTTTCCATGCAGTCGCACAGGGGTGTCCTAGCTGGACACCAGGACGCTGGATCAAATCCTTTGGACTAACCTCGCTGATTCCCGCGAAAGTTTACCGGAAACTGGCCGCCGCAGCAGTTGGCGTGCAGTCAGAACTGGGCTCCCGTCTGGCATGGTGTAAAAAGGTTATCCTTTCGAACATAACAAACTCAGCTCTGAAAACCGCAACTCTATAATAGAAACGGCAAGCAATCAAGAACAGGATCCACCACGAGCGCCCAGAAAAGAGCCCCCACAGCCTACGTTGATGCAATAGGCGGCGAAGGCCTGAGACTTCAAATTTACACTGCAGCTCTACTCAACCCTAAACCCTAAACCCTAAAAAATAAACCCTAAACCCTAAACCCTAAAACCCTAAACCCTCTACTCCCATCATCCATTTGCACGATCAGAGCCGACACGCTCAGAAACCCGGTGTAGATCTGCTCTAGAATCGTGATGCCACTCCGTTTGGGTATAAACTCATTGGGCTTTTTTTGCCTGGGCATTAGAGCCATGCATTTAAGTATTATAGATCCGAAGTATGGCCTATATAGGGCCTATAGACCTCAACAGTCTCGCAGCTCCAGGAGTTTGTCGGGCCATGCCGCGCTTTCGTTGCTTTAACCTGCAGTTGGGGAGACTTCTCCAAGGCCCGGCCCAGTTGAGTCATCTACATAGCTCATTCGATCGAGTCTTAACCTAAACCCTAAACCCTAAATCCTAAACCTTAAAGGCTTAGGGTTCAGGATGCCACGGCTTTTTTCTCCGAGTGGCTTTATATCTCAGCGTGCCCGGCTAGGTAATTGTGGTTTCCTGTGCTCTGCGTGTAGTGACCGCAGCAGATGCGACCAAATTGAATGTCCATGTATGTTGGCAAAATTAGGACCTCGAACCCTAAGCTCTAAACCCTAAACCCGGCCCTGATCCTGCTCTTTGCCTTATGCATCAATCTGCAGTTCCTCTTCACCACTCGTTGCTCGGACCGGAGACTGGAATGCGCTCAGGTGACATACCTTGCAAGGCAATACTGTGCCGTTTTTGTTGTTTTTAGTCTGGGGTTCTAGGATTTAGGCTGTATGGATTTTTTGGTTTAGGCGCTGAGGGCTTAGGCAGGGTCATATTAAGACTTGTTGGACTCTTGGGTGCTAGCACTTTCTGCTATCCAGGTCTACGTGTCGGCTAATCAGGTCATCGTACGCTTGGGTTGACGGTAGCACGAAGGCAAGCCAACTCAGATATCCTAAGCCGGTAAACCCTACACCCCGCAAGGTATTAGGGTTTTTGGGGTGTGCATGGTTCCATAGGTTTTCAAAATGAACAGTTGCGGCCTCAGTTATGGAACGGCAACAAGCCTTACAGCCTAAACCGGTTATAGGAGGTATATTGGTTCTTGAAAGATTAGGGGCTCCTTTGCATCGGCATCCTGACAATGGATCTACTGTAGTCTCTTACCACATATTCTTTCACACTGGGGACTTCCTGCATCATGCACTGCTTTCATCTACATCCTGGCCCCCAAGCACTATGAGCAGCAACCTGACAAGCAAATTTGCATGCAGGAACGCATTGAGAACTGCGGCGATGAAAATGTCAGAGGGAGGAAGGTTCCGGGAGAAGGAACACGTCTACATGAGACTCAACGATTTATTAACTTGAAAACACCCTTCAGCAGACGACACCTGCCGAGACGTGTCAGGACCGTACGAGGCTGAATATCAAGTGTCAGACTTGTAGTCACCTCAACGATATGACTCCATCATCATCGCGTCCAGCAGGCTTGGACTGCAACTAGGATCCTCAAACAAAGTCCTAAAACCACAAAACACCTAAACCCTGACAACCTGCTTGCAACTGGTCTGCAGCGAACCCTGCAAAACCGCCCGAAAGCCCTAAACCCCCTGAACCCTGAACCCCTAAACCGTTGATGCTGGATTGTCATGTCGGCCGTTCTACAGTGGCGGTTTCGGTGCTCACACTCGGACAATCCAGGCGAGTCATTTGGTTCGAGGTCCCTTGAGAAGTGGCTTGGGATCTTGGGCCTCCGGCGAGGCTGAAACCCCGAAATCCTAAACGTGTTTAGGGTTTAGGGTTTAAGGGCTTTCGGCTGCCTTCGATTCGGTGGCTGGGTTTCAGGTATGCCTATCGAAGTCTGGGTTTCGGGAAGGCCCTGAAGCCTCCTGCAGCCTGAACGGCTTAGGGTTTAGGGTTTAGGCTTTGGTTTAGGGTTTAGAGCTCAGGGCTTAGGGTTTAGATCCCTATCACTAAACCGTACCTGGTTGGACGGACGATGGTGATGGTGGGAAACAGGTAAGTGATCGTCATGCTTCTGACAAGCTTCTTATGACTAGTGGAAAGAAGCTCCTGTGTGAACTGAGCACCAGCACCATCTGGACTATCATTGCGTTTGTCCTACGACCTCTTTTAAATTGCCCTTCCCCACCCTGACCGTAAGATGCAGGACATGGCACAGCAATCCGTTCCCGGAAGCAGATGCCTCACAACACGCGGCATGCACATCCAGTCCCGGCTTCAGCGCTGAAGGTTCAGGCTCGACAAGCTCAGGGTTTCAGCACTCACTCTCGGACAAGCTCAGGGTTTAGGGTTTAGGGCTTAGGGTGTCGGACTTGAGAAGCAGTGAAGCGAAGCACAGATCTTCTGGCACCCACCGTCCCGACTGGGGCATCGGCGGTGCAACGAAGGAAGATGCGAAGTCCTTCGGCAAGTCACCTTAGCTCGGGCTTAGGGTTTAGGACTGCCTCAACACGGTTTAGGGTTTAGGGTTTAGGTAGCTCCCAATAACAGAAACTGCTCGCACAAGAGCCAAACTCCAATAGCCACCTACCGACCGACCGACGGGCCTGACTGCCTGCCTGAACTTTACCCGCCTCACGCGCTCTCTCAACCCTAAAAGTCCTAAAGCCCTGAACGCTGAATGAACACTAAAGAGTGAGCCAAAGATTTGATGGGGTTTGGGGCTTGCGTGATGTGAGCAGCAGGCATCAGCAATACCCAGCCGAAACCGCGCTTGGGGGTCGATTAGGGGGTCTTTACATGCCATGGTTTGGCACATGAGGGGATGCAGAGTCTTTTTTTGGGAAGATACTTCGGGAGTTGGGTGGGGGGCTGCAGGATTACGAAGCCCCAAACCGTTTCTGAGTTCTCATATGGCCCTAGGCTCCCTGAGCTTCACCCCCCACCTAACCTAATCATTTAGCAGGGCCACACAAGGCTGAAAAAAGGAAATGACAGGTAATCGGAGAAGGGCGGTGAAATTGAGTCGAAGAACAGGGTGCATTCTGAAGAGTTCTCGGGGGATCGTGGGGAATTAAATTCGCAAAACACAAAGATACATACGATATTGTAGAATTACGACTTTTTGGGGTGGCATTTATATACGAGGTATACGATGGTACTGAATCTTGAAAATGAATCGAAGATGCACTCTTTGTGGCACGCGTGTGTGCGTAAAACGGAATTCCAAACTCCCCACTACAAGTGAGCCCTCTTCAATTGGGTTTCGACCGCAGAAGTTTAAGGTTTTTGTTCTCGCAGCCCGAAGTTTCTCTTATAGTATACTACAATATACTCCCAAAGCCCCATTTTAATTATTTAGGGCCCCAAACCATCACCCCCAAACCCCGGCAACTCCGAACTGCAGAGTTGCGGCCGAAGAAGACGACGCATCGCATTTCGATACTTTCCCGGCTGGGCGCATCGGGATTGCAGTTTGGATCCTTGCCAGGAAAGGCAGCTTGGGGTTTCATTCCATGCTTACGGCTTTTTTCAAGATTCAACCCTTAGAATAATTATAAGAACCTACGTAAACCTAGAGGAACCCTTAAAGGACTCTTCATGGCAACCTTGAGGCTTAAGGCCTTGAGTCTCGGGGTGTAAGGTCTTGGAGCATCAGCATCGGCAGGTTTACGCTGAAGCTTACGGATAGTGGTCAGCAGGTTTACGACGATAGGAGCGGTGCAGCTTGTAGCACAGGTCTTACCTTCAAGCGTATACAACCCTGTACGGGTTTAGGGGTTTAGGGCTTTACAGAAAGCTCTTCAAGCCCAGAGCCTTCCGATCGGCTTCTCTTGAGGCTATAGCTCAGGGGCTTGGGGTGCTCTGGTGCATGACTGCAAAGCCCCAACTTCAGTTAACTCAGTTGGGTCTATGCGAGAGCCATCCCAACAGCCCGAAATGCTGAATCCCGTCTCCAATAAAGCCGGCTTCAAACGAAGGATCAGGGCCCATAGCAATCATGAAATGGGTGGCATAAGAACCTTAGGGTTTAGGGTTTAGGTGTTTAGGGAATCTCTTCTTATGACGTTCTGGCTATGTTCCCTGACCCTCAGTTAGGCCACCTGGAAAGCCGCATGCAAGGAGAAGCGGGATCGCCCATCCGTGGCCGAGTCGAAAACCTGCGCTTGAAACGCTCACATAAGTTGCATGGTACCTTGTTTGGGCTGCAATTCTGCTGATTTTGATGGATGCATCTAGATTTCGGCTTGGAGGGGATTGGGTTTAGGCTTGGACCCGAAGTTGGAGAATCGAGCGCGGAACCCTGTGTTGGCGGATGGTTCTTATATGACCTGTCTTGCGGCTTCGCAGGACCATGGCCTCTGCAGGGGAATTCATCGTGCAGTGGTGCAGTGGTGCTTTGTCTTCGGGGGGGCAGAGCTGGTGCAGCTTGAGTCAGGATGGAGGACTTCTGTATGGGCTACAGCCCGGAATCCCAAAACCTTACATCCCAACTATCCTAAACCCCGAAGCCCTAAACTCCAACACCCTGACCCACCAACCCTGTACTTCCAAAGCTACAACCCCGACCCGCAACCTTTCAACTCGAAAGGATGTAAACCAAAAAAACCCGCCAGCCTCAATACCTTGTGTGCTGCGCAGTATTTAACCAACGACTAACGTGTTAAACAGCTGAAACACTAATTGACTACGGTTGCTCGTACATCCCAAATCGATAAACGAACAAACGCTAACTAAATACATCGACACAAAATAAACACAAATATAGATCTAGCTATAGCCATGACTATTCATGTCGACAGATGTCATATGTAGACCCAGACATAGATTGCAGATGATAGTCTTCGCAATGCTCCGCAAAGAAAGCTTGCAAGATCTCAACCTTAGGAAGCCAAAACCGACATTTTTGTGGGCTCTTATAAAATAAACCCTAATATGGGATTTATAGGGACCCTACAAGAAAGGTAGGTTTTGGGTTCTTAAGGAAGAACCCCAGACCCATCAGCTGGGCCCCAAACCCGACAAGCCCACACGAAAACCCTGCAACCGAAGATCTCAAAACCCCTACGCCCAGAGAGCACCAAAGGATTCCGAAGGCTTTTCACGGAGTACTCGGATTCTGGGGGAGTTGGGGTTCTGGACTTCAGGATTCGAGCTATGGGTTCCCGTAGCTGAGTAGTATAACTTCAAGAAGGGTAGCCGGCTTTTTCGGGTACCTCTTGCCGCAAGAGGGACAGTGGGACACTAGTCAAACCCCTGTCTTAAGTGCGGGTTATGTCCCGCCACAGAATCTCCGGCCTTAAAAATCAAGCACTCGCCGGGCATCATGTCCGGGTAGTAGACCCACCTTCAGTCTTGGACCAGCGGCTCAACGACTTCAGCAAGCAGAACGCGGGACATACATCGAAGAAATCGAACGGCACGCAGCACATTCAACCCCATCGTCTCTGCTTTATAGCACCAGCTGTAGGAGGTGATGAACTCAGCGAATCCAGTATCACCTAAATTTCCAGCTCCGCATTATGTATACTCACAACTTATTTTGGCTGTTCATACCTATCATTGTTCAGCGAAGATTCTTATGAACATCAGCGGCTCTTGCAGCCTCTGGGTTCTACGGCACGGGAACTTCCCGAACTCCAAGAAACTTGAAGCTCCCTCTACCGGACCTCGAGGAGCCTAACTGGATGTGCACTCCCCTAAACCCTAAACCCTAAACCCTAAACCCTAAAGATCCTGTTTTTTAGCAGCTAAGGGCTCCGGCCTTTCAAGGCCTAAACAGCCTGGGGCTCCCAACTTCTTGGGGGCATCACAGTATGGTTAGTTAAACATTTTAAAACAAGGAAGGCTTATAAGAAGAGGATAGGACTGCAAATATCTGCGAATGATTCAGAGCTCTGTAGTAAGGCTTTCGGGCTCCGTGCCGGTCCCTCAGTGCTGCGCGGTTGTGAAGCTCCAAAAGAAGCCATCTTAATTGAGTTTGCCAGTGTGTAAACCTGCCAGGAGCTTTGAGGTTTGGGGAGCGAGGCACCGGTGGTGGTCCGATGGCAGCACCCTGTAGATCTCTCCGGTGCGATGCGGATAGATGAACCTCGGGATGTTTTCGGTCATGTAGGACCCAAAGCTTATAAATCCTACATGCAGGCTGACCCATACTACAAAGGGAGTACACTTGCATCATCGCCTTTTCGGGAGCAAGTAGTCTTGAGCCATGTAGCCGAATCTTGAGCCAGAGGTCGAGAACTTATGCAGATTTTAGATCCCAAAGGCTCCAAGCAAGCTCTGTACGAAACCTTTGTAGAGACAGTCTTGCGGAATGTACCCAATGCTTTTGCCGTCTAAGGCTTTGGGTGGGCGTTCTTGTCCACAACTTCCACCCGTTTGATCTTGTTGTGATGTAGGGAAGCATCCACAGCTACAGCAGGGGCGGCTTTAAAGTCCGGCAGAATTTGCCGAAGCCCCCAAAGCTTCCAGCACTAGGCTTTAGGCTTTAGGATATCTGCCTCCGATCCTGTTATTTTTCGGGGTTTCGGCTCTATACCGCTTGTCTCCACTGCAGGCCCAGGCACTTGATGGAGACCACATCCTGCGGCCGCTGGCTGCTCCACTCAATCATGCCGAGGGGATCTCTCTCGACCTGGAGCAGGGCTTGGGTCGGCGGGGGGTTTACGGTTGGGTTTTAGGGGTTTGGGGGTTTAGGGGCTGAGGGGTTTAGGGTTAGCGTTTAGGGTTAGGGTTAGGTTTTGGGGTTGAATCTGCCTTGTGATACCCCAAAACCTGAGCCCTGTACCCCGATGCCCAAGCCATAACTCTAGACTCTATCCCCTAGCAAGCCCGCGACCCCAGACAAGGCATTCCGAAAATCGAAGCCGCTCGCCTCGCTCCCGAACCTTCTGGACTTCAAGAGTTGGCAGTTCAGGGCCCGGTCTCCTGATTACCTGGACCCCGAAAAGTATGTAGAATAAGAGCCTTTTGTGGGTCTTGGGCCTTGGGCCATGATTTTGCCTACTTTTGGGGTCTAGGTCGGAGAAACTGTCAGGAGTAGGGCCGGGGTTAGGCATGGGTTCGACCTGAACCTATCCGCAGGATCTGGCTTGGGTGGACCTTCTTCAGTGGCACCCAGACGTTCACGAAGGCAAAGCGCTGCTGGATCGCGGCCTGTGCCCGAACAAGAATCTTGCGTCGTCGATCCAAAGATGGCACAGAAGTGTGCGAACTGATCTATAGGATATATATAGCATCCTCCACAACAACACTCCGGTGTTTCCACGGTGCGTTTTGAAATAATATAGGGATCCCTAAACTTTAGAGCCCAAACCCTGTTCAGGAGAGCGCTTTCGAGGATCAGGAGCTAGCCAGGCCTCGATGCGGCCGGAATCTTCGTGCGGCTCCAGGAGGGACCTGGCTCGACTGAAGCCTCCAGAGAGAGTAGCGGTTAAGGGAATGGAAGGCCCAGTGTCTAGAGCTTGTATGGGGGTTTCCGAAAATAGGGGGACGCAATATAGTACCCTAAATAATAGTGGGATCCGTATTATAAGGACCCCTAAAGAAGGTACCCCTTATTTTCGAAAACTCCCATATAAAGTTTAGGGCTTTAAGGATTAGGGTGTAGCGTTTGTGGTTCAAGAAAAGGGGCACTGGGGTTTACGGGATGCTAATTCTCGTTTTGAGGGAAAGGCAAAGGACCCAATAAGAAGGTGCTTTGGTTGTGGAGAGTAGTTATCTAGGATACTATTTGGGAGAGTATATGATTAGTAGATATGATTAGGTACTTGGACCCTTAGGCTCAGGGTGTAGGGTTATGGGTTCTTGCTTTCCGGCTTTATGCGGTTGGATTCAAGGTTCGCGGGTTTGAGTTTCGGGTTGAAGGTCGTGGAAACCTAAACCCTTATAAAACCTAAGCCTAGATCCCTATAAACCCTAAACCTAAACCGCTATTTTCCCTAAGACCTTTAAGCCCTCAACCCAATGGCCTAAACGATAAACTTTAGGGTTTCGGGTTAGACTTGAAGGATTCTGGGCATAGGCTTCGACGGATTGGGGTTGAGGGTTGAGGGTTGAGGGGCTTAGGGTTTGAGGGTTGAGGGTTAAGGGTTTAGGGTTGCAGAGCCCATATATCCGGTTCCTGCAAGGCGAGTCGGGGTCGAGGGGTTGCCCCCAGGTTAGCTTGAATGCTGTTCGGCCTATCGGCATAGCAACAATTTTCAAAAGTTGCGATTCGATTCATGCCGTATCTGATATCCTGTACAGTAACCCAACTGAAAGCAGCTTCAAACAACTTTTGCCTGATCGCACGGTGTAGTCGCCATGCACATGGAAAGCATAGGATGATGCCAGCATCTTCCTGGTTCTCTCGTGCGTGAGTGAGTGAGTGGCGTTCTTTTAAACTGAAGTAGGCCACCGCTTCATAACCCCCTTAAGACAAAGGACTCTTATGGGGATCCTACCACCAAGGCCCTCCGAGACAAGACGCTCTTGTTTTAGCACCTTCACTTTGCGTACTGTAGGGGCCTTAGTAGTTAGAATAGGGTTGTGGGGGCTCCTTATTATAACGATAGCATAATATACCAGCAAACTCTATTCTACTCATTCCGGCCCCTATATTAACCGTTAAACTAATCCCGGACCCGCATTCTGCGGTTGTTGCTTTGGGCTTCACCTAACCGGATCTTGGGCGCAAAAGGGGGGAACTGAGGGAGGTCTCTTTGCATCAAGAGGGTCGTACCTGGACCCCGAAAGTATGTAGAAGAATAGCCTCTTAAAGGTTTTGGGCCATCGTCGGGTTTAGGGAAACACTGCCATGATGGAATTAAGATGAATTAAGCCCGAAGGACATCCCTACCAATGACTTTTGGGACCTGCTTCCCCTATGCTCGCATAGGTGGATCTTGTGCATGTTGCAGTGAAGCTAGGCGCGTCAAGTTGCCTAACTTCTTGCTTAGTATCCTCCAAGCAGAACAAGGTAACCAACAATGATGGAAGTCTTTGAGGAAAGAGCCAATTTTTGGCAAACCCTAAACCCCTAAGCGCTAAACCATATCTGACTTAGCTGTGCGCCGCCTTAGACTCTTCTACAGCTCGCAAGCTCTCCTGAGCCCCAGATGTTGTATCTTTCTGGAGGGTGGGAGCCTCATATTTTTTGGGTTTAAGGTTTAAAATAAGGGTTTAGGGTGCGCTTGTAAACGAAACGCAGACTTCTACGCAGGCTAGCAAGAAGTAGCTCGGCAGCTCCACTGGCACATGACCCTTCAAGCTCCAAGGTACGTGATCTCGCCGGCTTTCGCCTCCTCGGCATACCGCGCATCATTGCGGGCGATGTGGTCGAACACCAGAACCTGGCAAAGGTCACCAGGGTTTCGGATCTAACGGTTCTCCTACCGTACGGAGTCTCCATCCAAAGCAGATGACACATGGACCCTGCATCCCATCGCCTTTGTCGAGGTTGGAAACGCTCGGCGGAGGACGTCTTCAGCCAAAGGGTACAGGACCTGGCGGCCACGGAAAGGCGATCTTGAGAGCTAATGTAGGAGCCACAATAATTACCAATACTGTTCTGGGGGCTCCTTATCATAATCATAGTATACTGGGCCCCAAAACCCTATTCTAATTACTAAGGCCACTATATTACAAATGGGATTTCCGGGGTGCGGGGTTTATGAACTCTCCCGATGACATTCTGCAGGCATCACTTCGCCAAGGGGCCGGATACGTTTACGGCGTCTGACAACTTTCAGGGCGCACTCCGAGAGCAAAGAGCTGCTTACCACGGAGCTTCGAAATGAACCAACCCCGGATGTCAATCGAGATCCTAGTCTTCAAGCCCTTAACTAACCCTAAAACCCTAAACCCTTTTTGCAGCAGGCTTCTCTCGCCCGGAACCCTAAACCCTAAACCCTTAAAAATTTGGAGCGTAACGAGTCAGACCCTGAAGCTTAGACCCCAAACCCCTTAACCCAGGGGTCTAGCTTACCTGTCAAAAATACTTGCTGGAGAGTTGGAGACCTTAATGTTCAAGGGTTGACGGCTGAAGGGTTTTGGTTTGGGAACACCGACTCAGGGTTGCGTAGGCCCTGTGGAATAGGGCCCTTCGCCTAACCCGAACTTAAATGGCCCCAGGGCATGGAATGATGTATCTGATCGCCTCCGTGACTGGATATTGCACGTTTTTCGGTAATGTAGGGGCCTTAATAATTAGAATAAGGTTTTGGGGCCCACTGTAGTACCATATTCGTGATAAGGAACCCCCGAAATAGTATGGGTAATGATTTAGCATTAATGCTTCAGTGCACCTCAGCAACTGAGCACCAAACCTTGCTCGCCACGAGGTAGTTGTACAAGTCGTGGCCTGCTAGCGTTGTGGGAAGCTGCTCAAGAGACCGCTGGGTCTTCTTGGGGGTCTTAAAATGAAACTTTTTTTGGGTGTTTCGAAAGCACCGGTTTGATAGGATCCATGTGAAGAGCTAGGCTAGTAATTTCTTCAGCGTGCCGGAAGGCACGATGCAGGAACCCGACGTTTGTAGATTCTGCATGGAGGATGTGGGGCGCTGGATGCCCTCACAAAAAGATGAGAGAGCGCAGGTGGACGATGACTTCTGTTCTTTCCATTTTCAACGTGTTGAGAGATGACGAACAGTTGCGAAACACAGTATCAAGGTCTTGCTCTCCGGGAATCATCTCCTCTTGGTTAAGAGAAAGACTCTGGCAGCAGTGAAGTCAAACTTCCATTCACGCATGCGGTGTCCTGTCCTCAGTGTGATCACTTAACCACTCCAAACGGATTAACGTACAGGTAACACACCTGAAAGCGTAAATCCCTTATGCTTGTAATCGTACCCTTACAAGAACCCTCGCAGCAAGCCCCACACCCTAACCTGAGATGCCGTACAGAAACTGTACGTCCCACTTCTGCAGAGGAAGCGGAGAAGCCAAAACCGACGAGGCTTCGGATGGACAACCGTATGCTTTGGGGACGAGTTTGGGTTTAGAGGTTCTTTAAGGATCTACGCTCTCCGGTATAGGGTTTAGCATAGGGGTTCCGGGTTGAGGGTTGGGGGTTTTCCGAATGATGCAGCCTGCTTTAACTTGTTGTCTTAAACCTAAGCTATCTGTGCTTTGTCATCGGAAGACATGATCTGAGCTCTGAACCCTGAAGCCATAAGCAGTGCAAGGTTCCGGGTCAGGGTTTGAATCTTAGGGTTCAGCTTCTTCAAGTCTTCCACGAGCCCCTGACTCCATAGGCCTGAAGAACTTCAAATCCTAAACCCTAAACTCCCTAAACCGTAAGCCCTTTAACCCTAAACTCCCTAAACCCTTTATCCAAAACTCACGACACCCTAAACCCTTTAACCGTAAACTCCCTTAACCCTAAACCCTTTAACCACCAAAGTTGGACTTCAAACCCCTTCTTCCGTGCCTTGGGTCTTCTCTAAGGGAACGCGCATCAACGCGAATCCATGCGCTTCCAGATTGTGGCATCGGTAGCGGCCGTTGACCACGAAGCACTTCCTTGCTCGTGCTTCGGCTCTAGATCTTTCGGTTTAGGGCCCTCTCTAGGGTTTAGGGTGTAGGATCTTTCGGTTTAAGGCTCTGTTTAGGGTTTAGGATCTTTCGGTTTAGGGCTCTGTTAAGGTTTAGGGCTTTTCGGTTTAGGGCTCTGTATGGCCAGCGAAGTTAAGCCCGATAGACACCCGAGCCGCAGGTTATAAGGGAGCAGAGTCTACCGAAGCCCTTCAGGTAATAAAAATAATGGCTATGATGCTGCGTACATACTTCGGGGGTCCAGGTAGGGTTCTCAAGGCCTATATGTTTGGGAGGTCCAAGCACTGTAACACCTGCCGCAGACTTTCAGAGCCGGCGAAGAGTGGGGGAAAATAATCAGCACGATTTTAAGTGCCCTCATCCTAAACGTCCAAAACTCAAACAATGAGATCCTAACGACCAGTTTTAAAACCAGAAACCATCCAAAATCCAAACCCCCTTTAGGGTTTACAAGTCGTTTAGGGCCTCTTCTGCTTGATTAAAACACCCTCTTCCGACACAGGAGCCTCTTCCCATCGTCCTTGTACTCTCCGTCTCTGGAGGCGTAGGAGATGGTGGTGTGGACACCCGGGGCCTCAGACATTGTGGGTTTTGGGGTTTGGATTATTTTTTTGCACAACCCTTTTCCTCTCGCCAGTAGGGTTTAGGGTTCAGGGTTTGGGGCAACAGCGTTTGGGGATTGGGGTTTAGGACCTTAGGACTTTAGGGAGTAGGTGTAGTTTGGGGCTACAGCTGCTGATACCTGTGCGGGGCACATACTACTGCACTGGGTTCACGTGAATCAGTGAACCGTTAGCTTGCTATAGTATACCTTTCCTGCTCATGTGCAGCTAAACCCTAAAAACCCTAAACACTAAACCTAAACCGAAACCCTAAACCCTGAACCCTAAACCCTAAACCCTAGACCCTAGACCCTAGACCCTAAACCCTAAACCCTAAACCGCTGAATCCCAAACCCAAAGTGCCGAGGTCCAAGGCGCCCCTAAGACTCGTCTGTAGCCATGGGCCCTAAAAGTAGTTCCTTTTTGGGGTTCATATATAGAATCCTATAAGGTAATCCCATAAAGGAACTACTATGGGGCCTATGGGTAGCCCGAAATCCAACAAAAAAAGGCAAACCCGAGCACAACAGGACAGCCCTTAAACCCTAAACCGCTATGTAAGTAGGTAGTTGCAACTGAAGCATCTCGCTTGACCCTAAAACCCCAAAGAGGTAGGTAATTGAAGCATATTGGAGCCACAGGTAAAACCCTCAGCCCTGCAAGCCGCGAAGAGCAAAGCACGAATGCCAAAACAGCGCTTCCGAGCATTCTTTAAGCACCCTAAGGTTTAGGATGTGGGAAACCCTGAACCCCTAAACCCCTGAAGCCCCGCCCAAATTGAAGATCTATGCCCGAAGCAGGAAATCTGACCGAGCCCTGGACCGAAAGTACCCCAGTGGCCTAGAATCCAGAAGCTCCCCAGACCCAAACGCCGTCAACACTCTTCCCCATTTATAACGCCATATGAGAAACCACATCAACACCCTAGACCTTCACAATGTAGTAGAATCTGAAAAGGCAAGGTCTCAAAAAACTGCTTTACCAAAGCACGAATGGCTCCAGCAGTTTCTGGAGTGGCAAACACAGGCAGTCAGATGTCGCCATGCTCTCGACAGCAGCAACGCAATGAAGTCTTCTGGGTATAGCTTTTTCTGTCGGCTTCTCTGGGCTTCGGTTAGGGTTTGGTGTTTCTGGTTTTATAAAAACACCCCCTGTGATGCTTCACTGTACATGAGACGCGCTTTGCCGCGGTCATGTCAGAATGGCGGGTTGTTTGTTCTGGATCGAAACCTTGGCCAAGAAATCTCTAAGCTCCACCTTTTCTTCATGCCTCTGCTGCTACCTGTGGCATGTCTTGAACTGCCACTTCAACAGATGTTCCGGTACAGCCATGTTTGGTCACGAGCGCTCCGTTTCTCTAAACCGAGCCGAGCAGATGCTCCAGTGTTCCAGCCGGCAGCTACATGCAAGAGACTCGATCATGCAGAGCGACACTTCAGCCGAACATGCCAGAGACCTCTGCAGACAGGCCCCACACCCTCTCAGAACACACATTGTGTCTGAATCCAACCGCAGCAAGAGCATGCCTTGTCATGCAGAGGGCCCGTCTGCCTGACATTTGGTGGAGCCAAGCTGCAGAGCAATGCCCTGCCCCCGCAAACATAGCCACTGAGAGCGGGCGAGAACTAAAGGCCGACACCCTATGCTTCAGCAAACAAAACTTGGGGTTCAGGTTTTCTCGAAGCATAAGGTGTGCAGCTTGGGGTCGATGCGCCTTGCCAAAGTGAGCCGCAAGAAGCTGCCAATGGTGCGAAAGGTCCTGAGCAGGTGTCAGGTATTGGAGGGTTGGCATGTACCGTGCTTCTCATTCTGGTAATTGCTGCTGGAGTCTCCACTGCTACTCATGGCTATCATTGCGGTGCACCATGAATATAGCTCTTGCATATACTTCTTTCTTGTAACCTGCCCCTATGGCACAGGATGACGAGGGCTTTAACTCTGAAAACCAGGAGGATTACTATGATGGTGGCTGTGAATACCATGATGTATTACGATGACGATTGTGATTAAGATTTTCATGGAGATGGTGGTGGTGATGTTGGTCCCAATGTTGGTGAAGAGCACGACGACCGGAAGGAAACGAGAGGGGGATCCTGGTCTCTGGGTTTGCACCGCACAAGCTAATGCAATATGTTGAACCGAAGCAGCCGCTGTCATGAGCCCCATCCTCGCCCTGAAACGCACAAAACCGGACGAAACCACAACAACTGCAGACCCGAAGCTCGCCGTAACAGCAACCTCCATAGCACACCGATCTACAGCTCCCATGTTCGCCAAAGAGCAGGCGTTTGAAAGGCCGGACAACCCACAACCCGAACCCGGAACCAGGCACGAGAAGGCTGAACCTCAAACTTTAGATAAGTCCAAAACCACAGCTACACCATAGGGTTTAAGGGTTTAGGGTTTAGGGCTGTACGTAGGGTTTTGGGATCATGGCCTAGAGTTCACCTTCGTAGCAAAACCCCTGAACCTCAACAACCCAAAAGTGCAACCTGCCAACGCAGAACAAAGACCCTATTTGCTGCTGGTGTATGTTATAAAAAGTATAGTCCAACTCTAGAAACGAACCGAAAGGAACAGTAATGGCAATTATTCAGGCTCCTACATTCCAGCACCCCTGAACCCCGAAGCCCAAAGAATTGCCGTCAAACAATGCGCTATGACACCAGGTCCTGCAGCCGCAACCCCGGAATCTGCAAATCACCAACATAAGCGCCCCACCGTATAAGTCGCAAACCCCCAAACCTACAGTTGCCTGTGGCTCCGGCTACCGCTTTTTATCTTTTTATGGACTTTGTGGTCGCGGGTCGCAGCCTACTCTGCAACTAGACCCTTCACAACCTTTAACCCAAGACTTAGCTGGACCCCGATACTCCACACCCGACCTGGCCAGGAGCAGGTCCCGAAACGCCTCCGTCGCCAGCTTCCAAGACGATCCAACCTGTGGGCTCTACACGGGTTGTGGCCTTTTTTGAACGCGTTCTGACGGTTGATGTTCGTTTATACATGTTTATACTATAATTACTAGAGTTTCTTTGAATGAATCTCAGGATTTTGCCGGGCTTCAGAGTTTGCGGCTTAGGGTGGGTAGAGCTCCTGTTGCTTGTGGATTATGGGGGGTTTAGACATTTGGAGCTTGATTTGTTTGTTGATCATTTTTGAAGGCATAGTCGGGTTTAGAGTTTGTGGTAGGTTCAGGTCCGGAGTGGGGAAAGATAGAATTTAGGGCTCTTGGTGGAAAGAAACGTCATAGGGGGCCAACGAGCCAAGTCCGAAAACCAGAAGTTGCTGTGTCCTAAACTCTGCAAGATGAAACAGTAAAGCCCCAAGACACACACGCTAGACTCGTTTACAAGCTACTTTGCCAATCTTTTGCAAAAGCAGAATGCCTGACGCGCTCCAGTGCAGATAAAAGTGCGGACCATGACAACGACCCAAAGACCCAACAGCCCCTCAATTCAGGAATCTTCTGCAACTGCAACTCATGTGCAGACACCGTCTATAATTCATTCAGGAAGGCGGGGTTATAGTCTCTCAGAATAATGAGTTCTTTTTACTCAGTACGGGTAGGCCTTGTAGGAACCTACGTTTCAACTTACAGCCCTCCCCTCTAGGGTAGGGAGGTTTATCTATCGGAGGTCTGCATCGCACAGCAGTCGCAACTAAAGGTCTGCGCATTTAACCATCAGAGACCCGACAGCCTCAACTCTACTCTCTCCGAGCAGTTTTAAGCTCCTGCGAACCCTAAAAACTCAAAGCGACGGGAAACTTCACCCTCAAGATTGACACCCAAAAGCCCGAGACCCTCCCGAAGCTCTCGAACCTGTAGCCCCGTCAGAGCTGCCAGCTCTTCGTCAAACCTTTTGCGACGAAGAACAGCCCATGTATGGCGGGGTGTTCTAGGGCGTACGGCATAGGGAGGTCAACGTAAGGGGTTCTGGGGACTAGGATTAGGATTAGGGTTTCCACATGGAATTCCTTTTCGGGCTCCCTGCTCAACTAAACTCCTATTGGAGTAGGTATTCTGACGGAAACTCGAGTTCAGAAGAACTCGCGCATTTAGTCTCACGGAGTATATGTGCTTGTGTGTGTCGCCCAATGGTCAATAGTGAACCCAAGCATATGACAACTTCCGTCACGGCACCACACAGAAGCACGGCAAGCTCCGCGGTCCGTGTGGGTAGCTGCGCAGTGTGGTCCGTCATTGAAGTCAACGGTATAGCAATGGTTCTCGCCACCTTTGCATATGTGTATAAAAGCCCGAGGTTTCTGGTGATGACAGTAGAAATGTTCGGCATCGTTCACGCACCCCACCCCTCCTGGCTTTAGATCTTCAATCAAGGAAGCTGTTGCCATCTTCGCTGTCGTGCCTTCCTTGACCCCAGGAAACATGGCAAAATTCTCAGGTCGAACGCATGAAGCCGAGATCAGCAATGTCCAGAGCAGAACTCTATGAAAGCAACCCATTGGCAGGCTGGCAAGCAACATCTTTCTAAGATGAGCCCTTGGGCCGGACGACAGGCTGCGGCGGAAGGCGGCCTCCTGACAAAAACCCTTCGTAAGGCCGAACCAGGCGCTTGCAGAGTTCGAAGCGGCTGCAAGGGGTCTGGATCATTAACAGTAGTATTGCCTTTCAATCTCCGGAAACCCAGACAGTACCCTGAGCCCTTTAAATGGCCAGCCCGGCCCTACTCCGCCCCCTTTACCCTTTCTGCCTTGAGCCCGACACCCTAAAGCCATCAAACCCCCGAGTCTGCAGCCGACAGCAGCCCGTTACCCAAACCCGCCCGATTCGCCAAACCTGCAGGGTTAGGGTTTACCTGAACCGCGAAGAACGGTTTAGGGTTTAGGCTTTTAAACTATGAATGCCTCGTATAGGTGCTTAGAAAGTAGGAGTTATTTAGGGTCCAAGTAAAATTACACGCAGCAAAATTAAAACCCCGCACTAAACGATAACACCAGTTGCGAACGGTTTAGGGTTTAGGGTTTGATGCTAGATCCCGCCCGTAAAAACACTACACCATGAATGCCGCAAAGCAAGCTTTGTTGCAGTTCCGTGACTCGGGGAATGAAGGAATAAGGGGAACCACGGAATAATCAAAAACAAAATGCTGGGGAACCCTGAAAAAGAAAAGGTGAGCCTGTTTCAGCCTCCGCCACATCGATTGTGATGTACGGATTCGGAATGCACTTTGCCATCTTGGCTACCTCTTTGCAGAAAAACAACAAAAAACAGCATTCAACTATACGCTATACTCAAGAAGGGGCCCTAAATAGACCCTCTGGAGTTTGCATAGCCCCGGGAAGCACAGCAAGCACGATGCGGCGCTACCACACCAGCACTTGGCTGCGAAACCCATGAAGCTTCCCAACATGAAAATGGAATCTACTTTAGCCTGGTGCTTGGGCTCTAGGGTTTATGGTCTGCGCAACACAAACCCTGAACTCTATACCTCAATTCCTACATCCCAAACCCTGAAGCGGCCAGGGAAGAGTAAAGTTTAAAGCTACGCCGTCGTCCCAGCTACCTCGGCCAGCAAGGCTTCCGCAGGCGGCACAGCGGCATCGCCCTGAACACGGAGGTCCACACGGCCACTGTTTCGGGTACCGTGATCACGTGATCATCACTACCACTACGACCACCACCACCACCTCTGTGCCAGCTAGGCTCGGGGCACTGATCAAAAATGGAAAGCAACGCCAGCATTCTCACAAGGCAGCCATGACACGGAATCCCGGGTTTCCTATCCGCGTCTTCCCATTCCGTGGTTCTACGCGCGGCTTCGCTGGACCTCTCTGAGACCCAGCGTTCTGGAGATCGCAGCTTGCCATATGGATCTTCTGTGTGTGCTGATTGCTTTCCCGCTCACTTGAATGATCGCACCCGGCCGTTTCTACCACTAACTGCTACACGAAAACCGTATATAGCCGTCACACTTTCCTTCGATAAGATCGCGTGTGCACTGCCTAGCACAACTAAACTCAAAATGTGCCTATATCAGCTGATAACTTCCACCGTGCATCCGTCACAAACTCATTGGCAAGGCGTGCAAGTATGAAGGACAGGTAGCGTGCCCATGCGAATGGTTGCGCAATGCGGGTGGAACTGCTCCAGGAGCAACAACCTTGACGTAAGCAGCAGAAGACGGCGAGATTTAAAATTACAAGTTGCAAACATAGCCGGCATGGTCACAGAAAGTGCACGGGAATGGAGGGCCCTCGTGAGTTCGACAAGTAACATGTGCCCTCGTGATGGGTCGCTACCTTGTCGAAAGCCTCCTAAGAGCTTGAAGAATGGATCCCACCTTGCAACTACTTACACATGGGCGATGGTTTCAGGCGTGAAGCAACCAGTGAAGAAAACAAGCATCATCCCATTACCTAGTGCCCTTTCATGAGGAAGATGTCCAGACTGTTGCCCCGAGTTGCAGTTGCCACAACCATGTCCGACTGACAGCTTTAAACCCCAAGCCATGTGCTTTTCATGGCTAGGGTTCAGGTTAGGTTAGACTACTTGGCCCACATTGGATGCAGGCTTGTGCTTGAATACTTCGGGTCTTGACTCTGTACACTCAAGCACACTCAACCCTGAAGCCCAACATCCCAACAGCCTCGAGGCTTTACAAGATAAAACACTCTAAAGCCACTTTTCAGCCCCCCTCTTCCTGTAGGAGCCTGCGCCCCAATGCCAGAAGAGGACTATGACTCCCGCAACCTACCAAAACGTACTTTCTGTTAGAGTCCCTATGGAATGCATGTTGAAGTTTCTAATATGAACCTACAAAATTCAGTAGGGTTTGGTAGTTTGAGGTATAGTCAGACCCTAACCCTGATGCTCGATACTCCGGGCCGTCCGCGTGGAAGCCCCAACTCCCGAGCAACGCCACGGAACTAGAGATTTAGGGCTTATAAGGTTTAGTAGGGTATTTTTTAAAGGGCTTAAGGGTAAAGTAACCCTAAATCCTAAACCTATATGAACCTTAAGCCTTCATCATGGCAGTCGGGTTATGGGACACATCATAGCCATGGCTAGTTTTCTAAATCAGGGCCCCTTTTTGAATCCCCGAACTTAGTACGGCACCCTGATAAAAAGGACCCCTCAAAGGGACGCTATTTTGGGATGACTACCCGTATAAGAACTATATAGAACAGGGGGATGTGGGTACTAGTTGTTCCGACCCTTATATTACCCTCAAGCCGTCTTTTGATTCGGGTCATGACAGAAAAACGCCTGTATAGTCGCACTCTCGAGCACATACTGGGAAACACTCTGTGTCTGAGGGTTGTCACAAACCACCCTAAACCCTAAACCCTAAACCCTAAACCCTAAACCCTAAACCCTAAACCCTAAACCCTAAACCCTAGACCCTAAACCCTCTATGATTTTATCAGTGTGATACCAGGAGACCTCTGCTTCATCTCATTCCCTACCTAAAAGTTTAGGGTTTAGGGTTTAGGGTTTAGGGTTTTAGGGTTTAGGGTTTAGGGTTTAGGGTTTAGGGTTTAGGGTTTAGGGAGAAACACCTTCTGTCTAGATATGGACCTATGTACACACAGTTATAAGTTATAAAACTGCTATAGAAGGCTACAGAGAACCCGTGTAAACATCTCTATAGAACCCGATAGAAAAGATGGCAACTGGGCTCCCTGCAACAACAAATCCCAAACCCCAAAACCCCTAAAAGCCTGAAACCAAATGCCAGACCTGCAACTTGCAATCCGAGGCACGCATACAGGAGTTCCAGAAAACAACGGAGGCTAATATGGAACGCCACATTGATAATTCAATCATGGGAGGCACAAGCCCTGAACCCTATATAAAGTAACCGAATTTCTTTGCAACCCTCCATATTCGAGATTCAGGCTGGCAGGTCTCGCATTCAGAACCTAAAGACTGTGCCTTTATGCCTTCATGCTTCAGGGATCTTCAGGGTTTAGGCTTGAAGGCTTCGTCGTCAAACGAACCCCAGGCCCCAGGTCTTTAAGCTGTCTCGCGCTGGAGATTGAAGATTTGCCCCCATGCCTAGCTGCACCTTTAAAACCCTAGACCCTAAACCCTCTTTACAAACCCTGCTTACGAAAAACATGCAACCGGAACTACATGGAGGGCACTGCTCGGACCACGGATGCGGATCTATGCCTACTGCTACCCTAAGCCGGGACCCATCTGGAAAGCCCCATAACTTTTAGATTTTGATTTTGACAAAACCTAGCCACAAATTGTCGATTCGGCTCCGAAAGCAGGCGGGCACGTGGTTTCTCCAATGCTGGCGAAAGCACCGCAACGGACATGGACAGCTGTCTTTGAGGTCCAACTGCTTGCTCATAGTGCGATTGGCACAGACAGGACAACCTGCTTGGCCAAGCAAACATTCCGTCCAAGCCCTGGGCCATGAAAGCCTTGAGCGGCTGCGGCTGTAACTTCATGCGGCTTTACTCCGCCGTACTGGTATGCGGCCACCTGGGTTGTTGGAGTTGAAACTTGTGTGTCTGCTAAACCCTCTACCCTAGTTACTTGGTTAACAAACCAACCATAAATGCCGAAACGCTGCCTACGAAGTTCGACCCAGCGAAGCATCACGCGACGCAATTTCGCCGGCCACCACGATGGTCTACGCATGCAAATGTTGCAACATGCTTTAATAAACAGCATGGAGGCAACTATTTGGTAGTGACATCGTGCTTCCCAAGAAGGCAAACAAGTTTCACCCACAAAGCCTGGGCGAACAAAGACCTTCGGAGGATCTGGCTGCCACTTTGTGCATCCTCCTCCTCTGTACAATGACTGGTGCGACGGCTTTGGGTAGCTAATGGAAGCTTGAAGCCAGATGCTATAAGCCCCAGCATTGCTTCCGCACCGAAAACCTCTAACAGCTACCCACCCGGCGCGGCATCATTCAATTCGCCAGCCGCTTGGTCTTCTAGATTCCATGTGACCTGTCGCGGTTTAGCGTTCATGGCTGTCGTGTTAAGGGGCTTAGAGGATTTAGGGTTCACGGCTTTTTTTAATACGGGGTTTGGGTGTTTTGGGTTCAGGATTCTGCTTTCAGGGTCCGCTCTGAATCACATCTGCGCCATTCCTTCTTCGCAGAGAAAGAAAGGATGAAAGGAGGACCGGCCTGAGTCATGGTCCTTCATGAGCTACATGTCCTTCATGAGCTACATGTCTCTTCTGGCATGGGAGCAGCAAGGGCTCGCAGCAGCGTGCTTCAGCCTAAGCTGGGCGCCGACAGTTCGGTGAGGGCCCAATACCGGGTATGCACGGAGTCCACCACTACCAGTAGCGCTACATGCTTGAATGCCAAAGAAGGATTAACAAGAACACACGACTTGGGGGGTTTCACTCCCTGAAACTCTCTAGTGGCATCCCCAAGATAGGAACCTCGTTTAATCCCTTTCTTGCAAGGGAAACCAATGCAACTTGAGCGGATACAGGTGTGCACCAGCAGGGTGAAATTTCGAGAAATCGTTCAAGCGGTCGTGATAGGTTCTACAATGTTCTCTGCTTGAAACAGTGGACGATGCTAACTTCTACAATGCAATACCAGCGTACCGGGTTGGGCGCAGCGTCCATAGAGCCTAGGTCAAGAATGCAAGGATCCCCAAACCTCAAACCATTCTGTCCCAAACCCTAAACGCTAACCCCAACCCTAAACCCTAAACCCTAAACCCTAAACCCTAAACCCTAAATTCCTTGTTCTGGATTTAGGGGTTTGGGTCTGATGCTCAGGATGCAGTTCGACTACTTCATCTGACATAAACTCGATAATCCTAAACTTGAACCCCGAACTGGCGACACCGCATACACCTTACAGTTTAGGGTTTAGGGTTTAGTTTAGGGTTTAGGGTACCCCCGAAGACGTAGCTAGTTTGCGTCTGCTGGGGAGCTCAGCGTTCGGCCTTTTTAGGGCAAGCGGAACAACACCGTGCCCGAATTGGAAACCGCCTTCCCTACAGAGCTCGAGCTTTGATTAAGCCCCCAAGCCCTACAACAATTTCTCACAAACAGTCCAAAACCCTCATATACACCTGATGGATGTCCCGGACCACCAAACACTATTTAAGTAATCAAGTCCTGCATCAAAAACAGAAAATCCTGCACAACCCTTGAACTCTAGACTCTCAACCCTGGGCTGTGCAAAGCTTCGTCCCGGTCATCCTCCTTCTCAGATCCGGGTGATACAGGAGCACCTGACAATGCCTTACGGTACTTTGTAGCATAAGACTGCTGGGAATCCCAGTGCCTATAGCATTCTCATTCGTCAGGAGCTTGTACTAGGAGCAGCATGCGGTCAAAGGGCTTTCCAAGCGTTGCTTTATAAGTGTGCTGTAGAGGCTCCAACAGGGTTTAGGGGTTTAGGGGCTATGGTTGGGCGGAGTTTGTTTGGCTTTGGGTTCAGGGATTAGGATTCGAGGTTAGAGGTTCTTTTAAATCGCAGGATGCTTTGGTGCCTGTATCGCGACAGAAATTCGATGCGCACCCGTTTAAACGACATGGGGTTCTGGGCGGCCAAGGTGCTTTGCTGCGAATCCTTTTCCTGGATTCGGCCCATCTTCAAGATCAGCTCCACATCGTCTTCGGCTTCATATTTGAAGTGATTTTGGAACTCTTTGCGAGGGGACCGGGTCTCCTTCGTTGCTGCTGGGCTCGCGTCCTTAAGGCAATGCTGAGGGAGCACAGTAGCTAATGTGGGGCTGGTCACCCACACACACAGATTACCCTGTCTTAGTGTCAGCGTGCATGTACACGACAAATGCAAAGCTCAAGCAAGCCAGCAAAGTGCTCCTCGTCCTTGTGCTTGGCCTTTTCGTGCTCAAGACGGGATATCTGGTCCTGCAACAAACTCGAAAACGCCTAGGCCAAAGTAGGGCCTACGTAACACTCCCCGACACTAGCCGACCCATGTGGAATTGAACTCGCAGATGCAACGACTGCAGCACATATGCGACACGCGCATAGGACAATCAGCAACATGTGCCGGTCATGACGCGTGCAGAAACAAAGCTACCCACGGGTTGCACTCGCACAGCTCACACGAGGGTCTGAAGGTTTAAGGCTTTGCACATGGCAATAAAAATAAGCGGATATACAGTGATACACAGCAGAGATCTGAAACCCGTCAGCGAAGGACAGTGCCCGATTGGATCTTCATCCCGACCTTCAAGTAAATGACATCCGCCGTCGTGCTTTTCATGACCTCCCCAGGCAGCAGACTACACAAGGCTCGGGTCGTGCTGAAAGTCTCTGTGCAGGTGCCCGACTGCTCAATACGTGTAGCCCAAAACCGAAACATGATAGGACCTAAACTCACTAGGATGTTTTGGATCCGGCCTTCTCGTAGACTTTCGACAGGCTACCGCAGCAATAAGAAGCCAAGATCTTCACCACCATGGTCGCGACGGTCAGTAAGCCCAGACTATTCCTGCAAAGAAGCTGCTCCAGCAGCCGCTTATTGGGTCCAAAGAACCTTTATGATGGCGAAATCATCTCCTACTCTCTTTGGTAAGGCTGTTAGAAACATTGTGTTTCTGCCGACAACGAAGCATGCAGCGACTACTGTCTACAGGGCTCTCAAGCATCGTCAAGACTCGTCATGACATTGAGGAAGCTTTGCCGACTCAATGATGCAATAGTGCCGCTGGGTGCGATGACGACGTTGATGCCGTATTCCTAAGGTTTAGGGTTTAGGGTTTATAGGGTTTACGGATGAATTGAGGATACGCATTCCTAATCTATCGTGTGGGTCTGACGGTCAAAACTTAGCTGCGAGGTGCATGCGCAAGCTCGACACGGTCTCCACGTTTCACCGTCGCGTACTGGGAGAAATGGTGCTTGTTCCGTCCAGCCATCTCGAAATCCATGACGTAATACGTGTCGATGAGCCCTCGCCAGTACCTTGCATTTAGTGGGAACGCGGCGAACCGATCCTGTCGCAACCCCACTTTCCCTTGAAAAAAGTTCAAAGATCCAACAACTCTGAATGAGCGCAGGTACGCGTAGTTCCGGACCTCAAGAGACAGGAGAGCAGTGAAGCCACTTCTGCGCAAAGTCCTCGAGTTTCGAGTCTCTTTTTGGGGTACCCATAGGCCCTAAAGTAGTCCCTTTTTGGGGTTCATATATAGAATCCTATAAGGTAATCCCAAAAAGGAACTACTATGGGGCCTGTGGGTAAGCCCCCTACTCGCCTTAGTCCTGGGAGTCCTACACAACCAGGTGGACGGATCCGATCTTTTGCGGTCCTGTTCTCGCCTGTGTACACAGCGACACCACGCATGTCATCTAAAGATATGCCCATCGACCCAAGCAATGTCGACACCTTGAACACATCATTGCCAAGCACATTCCCATCGGATGAAATGTAGCAGGGTGCCTGGCTAGTATTTTGGCCTTCCTGAGTCGTTCTGTGAACCGCGCAAATGTATCATTTGCCCATGACCATTACGCCATTACACTTTCTTTTCTAATTACACGTAACAATACCTGAACATGCCTTGCTAAAACAATGCTGATAATACTTGCATCTGGATGAGCCCACGCGCCATCTTTCACCTTAGACTTCTCCTTGCAAAGCTGGTGATGAATCTGATTGGGCGCTTCACCACGTGATCCCACGAAGAGTCGTCCTTGAATTCGGTAGCCTTGTACAACCTCGTTCACCATGCCCGGCACGTGATGCTTTTGAAACACAGTTGGCTCCAGGAGCAACTCGTAGTTCTCCACATCCGGTACATACTCCACTCTGGCAACGTCACCTGAATCGTCGATGTAAGCCAAGGATGTGACAAGATTGATGGTATCTTGGTTTTGGCGCAACACTTCTTCTGGTCGAAACCGCCGGCATGGACACTTTTCTTCTGCTTTTCCTGTGCAGGAATCGCCTAGGGAGCAGTACCGCACTTTTCGGGACTCTATCGTGACATCCGGGAAACGGAGCGAACTCACCATGCTGATGCCCACGTCGGGCATCTCCAGGTAGCCGCACTTGTAGATAACCTGGTAGATGATAACGTAAAAGAAGATCAGGAACATGAAGCTATAGTGTAGGCATCCAAGACGAGAGTCCTGGACACGGTGGTATCTACGACATGCCTGTTTGTTCCCAATTCAACTTTCCAAAACAAAGATCGACAATCACATGCTGCTGCCCTCACTCTTGCCCACTTGTCCCGGATGACCGCATACTTCGGGGCCGAAAACGAACAGAGGGAATTCAGTGAAACAGTGGACAACCCAAAGGCCATGGCTTCACGTGAGGAAGCGGAACGAAGCGCCACCAGGCAATCGACAAGGATCCGGAAAAGCCCGCTGCATGGGAGGAAGAGACGTGAGAGTTTCAGAAAATGGGGACCCCAGTATAGAACCCCAAACACAAAGATCCTTACTCAAAGAAGACCTCTCAACAAGATACCCCCGGGTTGCTAAACCCCACTTGACTGCAGCCGCAGTTTGCTGCATACTCAACTGTGTTATGCATTTCTAAAGACTGCGTAGCCCATGAAGTACAGCCATGTGCCGCGCCGTAAACCCTAAACCGCCAAAGCATGATGCAAGAGTCGCCGCCAACATATCCCTCACTGCACTCCTTTATGCATATCAGGATGCCAGTTACATTCCCTGTTGAGGGTGTGAGCCACAATGTCAATTTACCTGCGGCCCCGCCATACTACACAACAACAAGTTTCATCGAATATGCCGTTGCTGGATTGCGAATTTGAAGACTGAAACTTGAGTCACGCAGCCTGAATTCACATCCTAATAAACCCCAAACGTTCCGAGTGCTGAGGGGGCTCCGAGTACGGGTGGAAGTCCTGAGTGGGTACCTAGGCCCCTATTTTTGTGGCTTTTCAGGGCTTAAGAGAGACAGAAGTGTTCGGGATCCCGTGAAGATCTTACTGTTTAGGGGTCGTATTAACTAGGGTCTAGGGTTTGAGGGTTTTGACACTAGTTCTGCACGGTATGCATAAGCACCCTAAGCCCTGCACCCAAAGCCAGGACACCCTTCCACATGCATAGCAGCTGGTGACCTAGACATATCTGACACCTCAGTTCTCCAGGCCCTTAATATGGGGCCTTAATGTCAGATTGGGGCTTGGGGACATATTGCAATATTCTTGTATAAAGACTATACTAAGGGATGTTAAGGCAACTTGTCCGACCCCATTGAACCGAGCTGCTGACAGTCGCCTGAATGGGGGATTGAAGAACGGTAGGCTTTTGGTTTGGAACAGGAATCCACGTCGAACCCTGAACCCCTAAATCCTGAGACACCATAAACCCCTTAAAAACTGGGCTTGCTGTCTGCCAGAGCACGACAATCCGACTTGCCACCCCATAAACCCAGAATTGAATCCTGAAACTCCTCAAACCCAACACCTGAGTGACCTGAGCGCGAGAATTATCAAACTGCTGGCAACAAGGTGGTCGCGTCGATGTCAAAACCAGCAGCCCCTAAGCCTAAATTCTGGAATCCCATAAACCCAAGTCACGCAAGCCGGGGTTTCATGGGCTTCGGGGTTACATGGTTGAGGGTTTATAGTGCTTGGGCCGCTAAAGGTTAAGTAAACCCCGAACTTCGGTAAACCCCACAACCTTTCTGCACACGGAGCTGAGACATCAAGCTTCACGGGTGCCCCAATACTTTAAGGGTTCGTATCAGAAGCTCCTTCACGGAATTCTGTAGGAGTGCTTTGCTTGGGGGGGTTAAGGCTAACCCGTAGCCGTAAACTCAAAACCTCGTGATCATAAACCCAAAGCGGCAAGCAGCCAAAAAGAAAGAACCCTAAACCCTAAACCCTGAACCCCAAACCCCTTGAGCCTGAGGTCTAAGCCCTAAACCCTTTTGAACCCAGACTCTGCCAATCAGCTGGGAAGCAGCACGTCCAGACTATTGCATCTGGGAAGTAGCGCCGCCAAACTCAACCCAAAATCACTCTGAACCCCAAACCCTGAACCCTAAGCCCTAAACCCCGAAGAGGCCTGGCCTGAAACGAGTTTGGGGAGGCCTCCACCAGCCGACCCTGCATGAACCTAGGGGCTCTCAGCTGGATGGGGTCTTCGAGCTGACATGGAAGTTGTGGGGTGACATGAAGCTTTCCAATTTCTAAGGACTGTGTGAAGGTCTTGTAAGGGCTCGCAGGTTTCGGGTGCGGGTGTTGGGTGTTGAGTTTCAAAATCTTCTTTTCTAGTTTGCAGTTTCGAAGATTATCGGGATCCTGGGGATGAGAGATTTAATGGCTAGAGCCATAAAGCTTTTAGAGTCAAGACTGCTGATTATGGCATTTGGGCTAATCTCTACATCAAAATGCGAATGCCGGGAAAGCTCAACCTGTGCACAGAAACCAAGAGTTGCGCTTAGAATAGTCCAAAGCCGGTCTTGAGAGCTTTGGTTCACGATCTGCGACTCTGAGGATTGTCCCAGAATCGTAAGCGGTTCAAGACTTCGAGATGGTGGGGCATACCTGTTGAGGTCTGTGGGGCTTCCAAAGTTGGGGCTTCGAAGACTGTGGGGAGGCTTCAAAATCTCCGGATTGGATGGGGGAATGGGGTCAAGAGGATGGGTTTCATGTGGTTTCGCATGCCTTCGATTGACCATGGCTGATGTGGGTGCTTGCAACTACTTGGAATCATCCAAATGATTGCAGTACCACGACGCCTGCTAAACACGTATGTACCATTGCCCCGTCTGGCTTCCTGTGACCTTGCCACCCCAACGCCGAACGATCGTTCATGAAAGGCGGAACATTAGAGGGTTCAGCGCTCAGTAAGCCTAACACACTAAAAGCCCACGCCAGTGTTCATTTACAGTGATGACGGTCGGAGGCGTCGTGCCAAACTGACGGGTGCTGTTCTGAAATACGGGGGCGCATTCAGGGTTCCCTGGTAGGAAAACTGGCTTTTTTGGACTAGAACAAACTCCTTGTTGGCGGAAAAAGTCAAGACTTGTACTGGCTTTCTTCGACGAAGACAAGACCCGCCGAGGAACCACAAGCGCCACTCGTTGGTCGTGGGTTCTCCTCGGGCAGCGTAGCGAACAAGATCCACGTACTCCTTGAAGACGACGCCTGCAGGAACGACACTTGGCCCGCTGTGTGGTTGTCGGAGAGTACGTGAGGTATCGCCAGGATTGTTTAGCACTTGTAAACGAAGTCTTATCTTTGTTCGGTAAAGTATGTCAAAAGTTCGCAGATTTATTGTGCCCACAGCAAGACAACCTGGACTAATCATGGCAACAATAAAGTCATCATGGTTCACCGCCAAGGTCTACACCCTAGGCCAACACGGTAGGCTTTTCAAATTAGGATCAATTAGGCTAACCTCACAGAAGCCTTGCGACCTTAGCCCTGCTGCTCGCACGCACAGCCCCTAATCCATAATGCACCTCATGCTAGACCCTATTTGTAAAAGCCTGGGGCTCCCGAAACAAAACACGTAGGCACGCAACCCAGAAGCTAAGCCATCATCCCAAAAACGAGCGATGAGCCACAGCCCGAGCCACCATGGAATTGTGTTACATGGGGAACAGCATTCAAACAGCACATCATGTAGACGCCTGACTTGCAGACTCCGTTCTTTGCAGGCATGGATGTTCGAATCCGGACTCTGATCCCTTCTAAGGTATGGGGGTTATTATTCAGGGGTCTGCTGTACTACCCTTTGGGTGGGTAACATTTAATGCCCCAAACAGCGTCGTAACACAAAGGCCACAAGGGGGATTGTATGCTCAGACTAAAGGATCATATAAGTCGCCAAGCAACGTTCAACACACAAGGTGACCCGTTTCTTTGACCTCTGATAGTCCACTGCAAGAGATGCATTAATCAGGGGGTCTACATTGTAGTCATTATGCTGCATAAGAGGTCAAGTCTTTCTCCCGACAGTCTGACATCCATCACCTAAGGCCTAATGCATGGGCGGGATTAATACTTACTAATACTTTATTGGAAGGTGACGGCGGAATTTATGCTTTTCTAACAAGATTGTATAGGGTTTCATACGGTTTAAAGGCTTAGGGCCTTGCTGCGCCATTGTGTATCGGTGTATCACTGTCCGACCTACCCCCCCCCCAGAACCACCATAAGCACTGCGCACGGCTCAGAACCCAGCCATAAACTCAGCAACACCCGCCAGCCTCGAAAGCTCTACACAACCTTGACCTACAAAATCGGATGAAGCCCCAAAAGCCCAATGCAACCCCTACTTATGAAGATAGAAGCAAGCCAAACCTCTTACAACACCCTGCAAAACGCTCTTCACAAAGCTTTGTACACAACCGGGCCTATAAAGGAGAGCAATCGAGGTGAGACTTCATAGGTTCGAAGGTTCCATGTACCCAAATGGGTGGTTGTCAAAATTATGGTCCTTTTGTGGGTCCTTATTATAATACGGCACCTATTATTTAGGGTACCCCAAAAGGGACCATAATTTTGACAACTACCCAAATAGCTTACCCACCTAAACCCTAAACCCTAAACCCTAACCCTAAACCTTATAGCTCCACAACAAACCGGGCCTTCGTTGAATTGCGACCCCCTGGCCGCGACGAAGTCACAGGCCAGCTCGGGGAGGTCTCCATCGACAGGCACCTTCATAAAGCCTCGGTTGGGTTTAGGGTTTAGGGTTTAGGGTTTCGGATTTCTGGGGGCCTTATACATAGAGTATACATAAGGGTTTCAGAAGGGGCTCATAAGAACTAGAGAAATGTGGAGCCTCGGTTGGGTCGGGTTCATGAGGTTTCAGGGTTTCAGGGTCTCCGGGTATACAGTTGAAAAACCTGAGAAGCGTGTCATAAGCGGATCATAGGGAAAGTAGTGATATCAAGCATTTGTTGGGTGGGTACATTTCTAAATCATGTCGTTTATCTGGCAGGGTTGTATAAAATGAAGGTTTAGGGTTGCGCAAGGGTTTCCTACTACTGCTCAACATGTTTTGATTATAGGGGTTGAAAGCGTTCGGGAGGTGTACTTCGAAGGGCTTTGGGAGGGTTGGGCACGGTGCAAAAACCCTAAACCTTAAATGTAGGGGCCTTAATAATTAGAATCTGGTTTTGGGGTTCCTGATAATACTAATATTAATAATAGTATGACAGACCCCAAACCCTCTTCAAACTATTAAGGCCCCTATGTTATGCAGAGGTTTTGAGTACTTGGAGGGCTTTTGGAGCTCAGGGCGTCTCGGGTTCCCTACCAATACACCCCCAATTTGTCTCAAAGGGGCTCATACTTATTCCTCATTAGTCAGTAATTCTTGCTGGAGAACTAGGCCATTTAGTATCAGCTTGAGGAGGGGGCATGACGGGGTGTTACTGGGTTTCTCTACTTGCTCACTACAAGACAGAGATGCAAGGGATGTGCGCGAACGACCCTGAACTGAAGCCCTATGCCCGGAAAGAGCCCTGGAAGTCCACAGCCCTAAACCCTGTAGAACCCATAGGACCCCTTTTTCCGAACCCCATACTACAAAACACAAGTCTAATCTAGAAAAACCCTGTAGAACCTGTAGAACCCCTTCTAGGGAACCTGGAACCCTAAACCCTCAACCCTAAACCCTCAACCCTGTAGAACCTGTAGAAGCCCTTCTGGGGAACCTGGAGCCTGCAAGCCTGAAGTGCTTCTGAGCAGCGCTGGCCATGCGCCTGGTCTTTGCTTCGGAGGCTTTGTGGCATTTAGGATGCTCTTATAGTTAGAGCGTTCCAGGGTGTAGCGGGTTGTTGCAGGGTTTGAATTCAGATTCAGAGTTGGGAGCCTCAGTGCCTAGGGCTGCTTCAGGGCTGCCGCTTGGAGCCCTGAGTTTAGGGCTTCCGAGTTTTGGACTTGGGTGTGGGTTTAGGGTTTAGGGTTTAGGGTTTTAAAATTTTAGGATGCGCCAGTAGGCGGGCTGAGCACGGGCTTTGAGGGAATGCCGGCAAGGTCACAGCTGATGTTACTCGAAACGCTACCTTGGCTCAACACAAGATCCTGCCCCTTTATGGACATAAAGGAAATCATCTAAACTAGGTAGTTTGGGACTTACACTTTTATTATAAACTCTTACCTAAACCCTAAACCCCAACCCTAAACCCCTGAACCCTATACCCCTGAACTCGCATCCAAAACCCCCAGAAAATCCCAAGGCCTTGGCGCTTTTCACAAAGTCCTTCAGCAGCACGTAAGGACATCCCCAGCCTTGGCTTCTTGCGCCGGATCTTGGCTAAGCCTAGGGGCTGAGTATCCTAGCCCCCAAAAGGTAATTGGGGGTTAGGGTTTGGTTTTTTTTTTATCACCTCTTTTCCTTCTCCTTATCAGAGGGTTTGGGGTTTCAGCACTCACAACTGGGACAAGCCTGGCGAGGTTCCAAGTACAGCGACGACAGCACATTGGTCAGGGCAGGCATATTCACCACACCCAAACTCACTCTAATTAAATCGCAACACTACTCGTCCATCGCATGAACGCCTTCCACATGCCACGACCACAACGTTGTCATCCCAATTTTCGAGGGTTTGGGGTTTAGGGTTTGGGGTTTAGGGTTTGGGTTTACACTCTTGCAACTCGGACAAACCAGGCGAGGATCGAGCACATGTCGCGGTTGCAAAGATGCGGGTTGAAATCCTACTCAAAGACACTGGGTCGCTAGACCCTGATTGGAACTAATATACTACCGTACGCATAGGCCCATAGTAGTTCCTTTTTGAGGTTACCTTATAGGATTCTATATATGAACCCCAAAAAGGAACTACTTTAGGGCATATGGGTACGTTCCAAGCGCCTTTAAACAAAAACTTCCCAAGGCAGAGCAGGTCTCCGGAGACGCTCTGCACGACTTCCGCAAAGTTCGCAGGCTGAACCCTGTCACGGAGACGCAGAACGATGCCGTGACACCGCAAAGCGCTGCAGTTACCTAACTAACCGGGACCTTAGGTTGGGTCCTTGAGGGGTCTAGGGCCCTAACTATAAGGTCCTTGGAAGCCTAGGGTAATGCCGTGCTGGTTACGGGTAGATGCTGTGGTTGAAAACTGAAGGCGCGAAGAGTGACCGGGAACCTGCCTACCTGGAGCCAGACAAAAGGGTTGAAATCCGCATGTCGGGTCTGCTATGCGAAGCTTCAAAACATGGATGTTTTTCAAGTCCCAACAAAGTATGAATGGCAGGCCCCTGTAAGCACAAGCCAAGCTTGAAGGCCTTGTTACAAACTATCTGCAATTTCGGGGTCCTCGCGTTCCTCACCCCAGCCCGCCCCCAGTCCCATTGCCTTGTCTAGGCTCCAAAACCTTTCCAAACATAATTAATGCCTTGTGTAGGCTCCGGACATTGCACAAGCTACGCCGAGAAGTCAGTGTGAGGGTTTAGCGTTTGTTGACGCTCACACTCGGGGTTTGAGGCTCTGGGGTACATGTGCAGGATTTTGTCACGTCCAGTGGGCCCTGAGTAGCCTCTTCGGGTCCACAGACACCCACGCGGCCCGAGGTGAGAGCGGTCGAAGGGCAGCATAGGTAGCAGGGAAAAGGTGTGCAGCCGCATACTCTGCCGGCCTGTGAGGGGAAAAACGGGCCTGAATAATCAGAATTGGCTTTTACAGGGTCTTATGGAGTGCTGTAGGGTGTCATATGGGCTGTATATAGGGGGACTTTGGTTTTCTTTTAATCCAGCATTTAGGGCCCATAACTACAAAGGGGACACTCTTAACCAAACACCTGTATCGGCCTGCGACAGCTCTACATCAGCATTCCATACGTGGGACCAGTATTCTATCCATAGGCTGTTCTGTGGGCAAGTCATTTGCTACCATGTACTTGCACATGGGCTTGAGGGTGCTGCGGCTAGTCTTTCAGGCTCCCGAGACGCTGTGGTCCTCCCTGGAGCCTGAGTACTGAGACTAAGAGTCTTCGGTTCCTAGTTCACCATCCCTACGATGGTTTACCCCCTAGCCTTTTTGAACCCAGGCTCTGCTCCCCAGCTTAAACCCTAAACCCTCAACCGTGTAACCAGTCAGTCGAAGGATCTATTAAAGGCTCCTTTACCCGAACCCGCCAAACCCTTAACCTCAAAGGCACTAAATCCTACTTCAGGCTTCTGGGCTGAAGGCTTTCTGGCTCCTAGATTCCGGTCAAAGGATTTAGGAATTGATGGCGTTTCAAGGTTCAAGGGGTTGGGAGTTGGAGTTGGCGGGCACCAAAAGCTTTAGGGACATCAGGGTAGAGGAACCCATTGGGGTGCTTTCGGTGGTCCGAGGCTGTCGAGAGCTCGCTATCAGGCAAAGGCTCGAGCTTGATCAAAGGCAGCCACGACACAGTGAGGCTTATACAACTAGAGGATCCAGAGCCCCAGCCATAAATGCAAAAGCAAGTCGGGCAGGTGGTGCCCCGAAGAACAACGAAGAACAAACGCCCTAACCCCAAGTCCCAGGCCCAAACCTCAAAAAACCTGGAACAAAAGGTCCCTAAACAAAACACATCGAAATAGCGTTTTGGATCGATATGTCAATGATCTGAGCCCCAGACGTGACGAGCAGCTCGACGCCAAGCTCGCGAAGCTTGTCGTGCAAGAACCTTGGCTGCAAAACTACGGGCTTGTGTTCGAGGCTCGGGCTGTTTGAGAAGGCGGCTGGATGCCGGCAATGAAAAGGCGTGATTCGAGGTTGTCCATTGTGTCCTCGTTTACGCAGAATGCAGTGCGCACACACACACACACACTTACCTAACATCCTCTCGAAACTTTCGAGGTCCGCGGTGCAGGGTCTCGGATGTCGGCGTAGTTCAGGGGTTTGGGGAACAGCGGAGAGTCTGCAGACCTTCCCATGATCGACATCGTGCTGTCTCTTCGCGAGGCCAGGACTATCAGCAGACTCCATAGGGCAGTTTTTAGTCGCATGCATCGCCATTTGCTTTGTATCACTCCTCTCTGCTATCTCAAATGCGGTTTCGTTGCTGCCGACGCCCCTGAGACAGCATGAAGCCGCGGAAGATGCCAACAAATCGGTCTCCTGTCAAGCACGAGGGCTTCATGTCGGATCTAAGAGGCACATCGCGATTCTTTAAAATGTTCGGAGTTCCTCAGTGCCAAGCCCTAGATGAAGGACTCTAGTGAGACTCCCCCAAGCCTTCACTTCTCCTAGCTACCCATAGGCCCCAAAGTAGTTCCTTTTTGGGGCTCATATTTAGAATCCTATAAGCTAATCCCAAAAAGGAGCCACTATGGGGCCTATGGGTAGTAGCTAGTCAGTACAATAACCGGAAAGCAGTCAGAGGATCCGGGTAAACTCCCGAGATGGTACGTGCAGTGCAACTCATCAAGCCAATACACCAAGCCAACAAAAGCAAAGCCTTGGGCTCAGATCCTCCAAATACCTTCAAGTCTTCAAGACAAACTCTTACTATTATTAGTAGTATTCTTATTACACTATTATCAGTATTATTATCAATTATCAGTATCATTATCATTATTAGTACTATGATTATTATAACCTTGTAGTCACCTAGTACCCCTATACTCACCCCACCATAGGGAACCCTTGGAACTTAAATTGCTTCTCCTAGCCGTTATAGAAGCCGCGAAGGGCTCACTGGCCTGGCTCCTTCTCTGGCAGCCCGGCTAATGTCACCTGACCCAGTTGGCCGACATTGACGGCTTAGTGACTTGGAGTTTCGGTGTAGGGCTTTGGGGTAGACTGGTTTATGGTCTAGAGAGTGGTTTCGGGGGTGTGGTTTAGAGGCTTAATCAGCGCAGACCTGCTTTTGCATGTGCCTTGACATTGTTTCAGGGTTGATGTCAAGTAAACCCGTTGAGACCGTTGTACCTGCAGGTGTTCCAGGAAGCAAGATCACTTTCCGCGATGTATTGCTCAGCAAACAGTGGCTCTGTCCTGCTCGAACCCCGCTGCCGAAACCCGGGTCAAACGAGGACCCGGAACATGGAAAATCAAAGATCACGACTCCGGTAATCCGCAAACTGTGTCTTCGGGGTTTTGTGTTTCACAAAACCCTAAACTCTAAACCCTAAACTCTAATTAGGTTTTCGGTTCGTTTGAGTGAGGGGAGCCCTTCCCCAAAAAAAGTCATAGGGAGCTTGGCAATCATACAAGTAGGAAGTGGTGCCTTGGCAACGATAGGACCTCAACTGCAGAACTCCCCGAGAGCTTCATATAGCTAATTACATCCGACACACAAGCTTTAAAAACCAAAGTGATGTCCACGGACTCATAGAGATCCCTAGCCCTCTCTTATAGAACCAATGTAGTTGAATTCTCTCTAAACCCTTTTTATGCTGTTTCGTGTGCAAACCCTAAACGGCCTGTAAGACCCAACCCCCTAAGGGCCTCGTTGGTGAGCGTGAAGCGCGCCACGGGCAAACCGGCTGCTGCTGCAGCGACCGCCTCCTGCTGGTTTCCGTGGCTGGGGTTTGGGTCCAAGGGGGTCGAAAGAAATGTAGGGCCCTCAGTTCATAGCTAGAATAAGGCTTCGGGCTAGGACGTCTCGGATTTTGAGCTCAGGGCAATCGGGTCAAGGACGGGGATGCGGATTCTGCAGGGTCTAGCATATCTTTTCATGTTGTAGGGGTGAGAATTTCAGGGTATAAGGTTCTCGATTCACGAGTGCGAATAGTGGCTAGGGCCGGGCTGAAAAACCCCCCATGGCTCGCACCAGTGCAGTGCCAGGCTGAATGATCGCCTTGACCTGACCTTAAATCACCTAAACAAACCCCTAAACCCTAAATCCTAAACCCTTTTGCAACTGGCCTGCAACGACTCTGCCAGGTTCAGGCAGGGGCGGACGGGTGGCTAACTACCCTAAACCCTGAAATCCGAAACCCGAAACCCGCAAACCGTAAACCAGTCCGTCCTGTTCTTCCAGAGAGCCGCCATCATCGGCTGCCCGAGGGCGCTCCAGTGTAGCCCGAGGCGCTCCGGACGAGGCGGACTCCTTGGACCATGGATCCTTGAACCAAGAATATAGTAGTAATGACAACAGAATATTTCTGTTCGTATCATCTGTTTAATGGTATATTTATTGCTACTAGTATTATTACTATTGTTACTCAAGCGCCTGGGGTTTCGAGTTCCTATCCCAAACCCATCCACGCGCACAAATGCCGATAACCCTCGTGAGTCGCAACAGTAACAGCAGAGCCAGCCAGGCGGCGCACCGGGCACAACGGCAGCGGTGTTTGTGATGGCCGTCGTGATCGTCGTCGTAGCAGTAGCAGTAGCAGCAGCAGCAGCAGCAGGAGCAGCAGGAGCAGAAGCGGCAGCAGCAGGAGCAGTGGCGGTAGCGACAGGCTTCAGGTGGGGATTACAACATATTTAAAAAAATCTTCCCGAGTCAGTTGCAGCCGAGATACCCCGCCTGCGCTGGGGCTGCTGGGGTCCTGACCCGGCTCTTGGAATGAGGCGTTCATGCAGGCACCCTAAGCCCTCAATACGCAAAAACACATACCAAAACCAACTCTCAGAATCCAAAATCCTGCAACCGTAGTCCCCATGACTCGTGACCTTGCTAAGGTTAAGGGGGACTCTGGAACATATACCCATAAATATGAGTACATAGACCTGACAAACCCCGCCGCATCCTCCGACTGGACTGCCCGTGCCAACCTCAGCGGACCGTGACTGAGGGGTGTTGGGTTTGACAAGGCGTCGGCCATCGGGTGTAGACTTTCGGGTTTAGCATGGCTTAGGCCATCGAAACTGCCATGACATCAACCCTGATCCTATGCTTTTCTCGTCCAAAGGAGGATCGAACCCAGGTGCAAAACAAGTTCATGGCTTGCTGTAGGATGTCTCTCTTCGGTAGAGTTGTGTCTTGCCCAGCGCGACATACCCAAGGCAGTGCACCTGAAAAGGCCGCAGCATTCGAGAGGATCGGCTGACCCTGACCGCCCAGCACCTGCAGAAGCGCAAGTTGAAAGAAAAATCATGGGGCCACCGTGGAGGTCCGGTCGTTCGGATTTTAAGGATCAGGGTGCTTTTCTGTACAACAACAGGCCGTCGCACTACCACCCGCAACACGACCACAAACGAAAACAGCGCCATCAAATCATCGTGATAGTCTTCTTCTGCATCACACGTCACCATATTCTTCTTCATCTTCATCTTCATCTTCATCTTCATCTTCATCTTCATCTTCATCTTCATCTTCATCTTCATCTTCATCTTCACCNNCATCATGACCATCATGACCATCATCGCCACCGCCATCTCAAGTGGCACCGAACGCATCCATATCTGGCCACAATCTGGAACAACATCGTCTTCCTCAGCATCATTACCGGCACGATGTTGATCGCCACCATCACCAACACAACCAGCCAGACCACCATCCTCGTCAACAGCAGAAACATGACACTCCCTGTTCTCATCCTGCTCTGCTCCTCTCGCGGCATTCTGAGCATCTCCATCGCCGTCACAACGAGGAGCATCTCTTGCCGCCAGCGAGACCGAACAGATAGGTAGGTAGGTAGGTAGGTAGGTAGGTAGGTAGGTAGGTAGGTAGGTAGGTAGGTCGGTGGGTAGGTAGGTAGGTAGGGAGGTAGGTAGGTAGGTAGGTAGGGAGGTAGGCAGG
>CAJNDV010019014.1:8971-20059 GCA_905221635.1 Symbiodinium sp. CCMP2456 | reverse complement strand
CTGAAACCCTACCCTAAAGCCCTAAAACCCAAAACCCTAAACCCTATGAACCCTAAACCCTAAACCCCTAAACCCTAAACCCTATGAACCCTAAACCCCTACATCCTCTGAACCCAAGGCATGATGGGCGGCACCAGCGGCGGCCGAAGGCTGCGATGGTCCGCTTTGCCGCCTCGGGCCCGAAGGCTTGGCAAGGTTTAGAGGGGCCTTAATAATTACAAAAAGGGGTTTATGTGGTTTTATGAATTTTATGGGGTTTTATGGGGTTTTATACGGTTTTATGGGGCTTTATGGGGGGGTGGGGTTTTATGGGGTTTGGGGGGTGAATATAATAGGGGCCTTAATAAATTGAATAGGGTTTTGAAGGTTCCCGGTTATAAGTATGGTAGAATATACCACCAAATCTAATTATTATGGCCCCTATATTAGGGTTCAGGGGGTTTGGGGATTCGGGTTTACGTAGGGTGTAGGGAGGGTTTAGGGCGTAGAGTTTTGGGGTTAGGGGAGTTCGCGGGTTTAGGGGTTTGATTAGGGTGTACGGTGTGCCTCAAGTCAGCAACACTGGTCTTACAGCCAGCTTCCAGCTTACCAACAAAAATATAGTCTCCGTTGTGGTTCCTTTTTGGGGATGCCTTATAAAATCCTTAATATATAGTTGGTTAAACCAAAAAAAGGAACTACAATGGAGACTACAGGAAGGATGTTCAAGCGTACTTGGCCGAGACGTTTTGACTTTCACCTATAGGAATACAAAGGCCTACATTGAAACATCCTGTTCATCTCTACACGCAGAGTCCGAAGTGCCCGGGTAAAGTGTGCCTAAGTCTTTCAAACCCGCAACTCTTTTGCCGGCCTCCTCCTGCTCTGCTTGTAGAGCTTGCTGGGCAAGCCTTCGGCACAGAATGAAACATGGCTGCAAACATCTCTCAGAGTCCCAAACTTGAAGGTAATTCAGGGTTTAGGGCAACCCTGAACCCTCAACCCTAAACCCTCAACCCTAAGCCATAAACCCCTAAACCCTCAACCCTTATAAAGCCTAAACCCCTAAACCCTCAACCCTAAACCCTAAACCCCTCAACCCTCAACCCTAAAACCCTAAAACCCTAAAACCCTAAAACCCTCAACCCCCAGGCCTGGCTTTCAACAGTGCTCAAACGCCATGGTACACGCAGCTTCTTACTCTGAGACTTCGGAGGTGCTCCGTTCCACTGAAGCGGTTTAAGCTTTAGGGTTTAGGGGTTTAGGGGTTTAAGGGTTTCGGGTTTAGGGTTTAGGGCCCCAAAATCCAGCTTTCCTAAACCCGAGCGCCGAGATCCCTGTGCCCCTACCCGTGTATAACCCTAACCCACCAGGTACCTACTATTTAGGGTACGAGAGCCCCTAGGGCCGGGGTTAGGGTAATACAGGAGCCTGAGTATAATTAGAATAGGGTTTTGGGGCCCATTATACTATAATTAGAATAAGGGAACCCAAAATAGTCTTGGTAATTATTTATGCCCCTGCATTACACGCGAATCTCACGCAAGTCCTCAAGTCCTCGAATCCAACTCTGAGGCAGCCTTTGTGCAGCAGCCTTCAGCAAAGCCGCCTGGCAGAAAGAGGAGACATCCATAGGGCCGCGGTGCTGAGAGGGTTTGGGGCTTAGGGTTTAGTGTTTAGGGCTTAGGCTTTAGTTTTTAGGGCTTAGGGTTTAGGATGTTGCTAGGGTTTAGTGTTTAGTGCTTAGGGTTTAGGATGTTGCAGGCGCTTCGGATTGGTCGTTCAGGATCCAGGGCTTAGAGCGAAGGCGGTGAACGACTTTCGGACCTTCTCTTGCCTAGAAACCCCAAACCGCAAACCCTGCACACAATGATCGTTCACAGTTGGCAGGAATCTCGGAACACCTTGCTGCGCAAAGTCCACGAACAGGACCAGGCCAAATTAGTAAGGCTTCTAGGACTTGTAGAGAACCATCATCTAGCATCTCGTCCAACTTGCTATAACAAAACACCCTCAAACCCTTGTAACCACCAGGAACCTATCATGGACACCAGTTCAGCACACTGGGCCTATAGGAGCACCACCCCTACCACGTAGGCTCCGCAGATTCAGGCCTAAACTTTCAGGGGCCGTCTTTTCTAAGGTGCAGGGGTCCGAGTGAGCGGTATGAAACCAATGTGGTTTAGGGGCAAGTTTAAGGCTTGCGGCTTCGACATTTCAGGCTTGGGCTAGACAGCTTCAGCTGGTGATCCCTAACCTCCCAGGTACCTACTATACAGGGTACTAAAGCCCCTAAGGCCCCAAGTAGTAGGTACCTGGGGGGTTAGGGTAGGCTTAGGCAATTCACGCCAGGAAGATTTTTTGTAGCGTGGTTGCTTCGCAGCGGAACTAAAGTTCGGTATGACGACACTGCATCTGCGGCGAGATCCTAGGGGCCCTCCCTGGCTAAGCTGCGGCAAAAGCCATCAAGGCGGCAGGGCCTTTTGCTTGGGCCAGGGTTTGTACAGGGTTTAGGGTTTAGGGTTTTAGGGACTTTCTGTCATGCTGTGTGCTGCTAATGAACATGAGGGCCACTGCTGATCTCGCTCGCATGGGACATGGCTGCAATCTGCCCCGGTCGCTAGGGTGCATTCCCCTTGCGTGAATTCAAACAACGCGCGGGGTTTGCACCTGTTGGGCGGTGAGTACTGCCCTGTGATTCGAGAGCACATCTTGTCTAGAATTGGCTTCTGCGACTGAAAGAGCGACCGGAGAAGATGTGAAACCACACCTACATCGTCAGTTCTGGTGGGTTTTTGATGGAGCTCTTTAGCCCGGCATCTCCAATTTCTTCTGTATGATCACGGAAGCAGGTCGTTCCACCTGGCACCTCTTCTGTCTGCTCCCCAGCACATTGGGCAGTACAAGGTGCTTCAGAAAATGAGTTGACTGTAAGTCGTTGCTGTCTGGGCGGTAGACAGTAGAATTGTTTCCACCACTTGCAGAGGGCACGAACAGATCCCACCAAAGAAACTATTACATCTCTTATATGTCACATTGCGGCCGGTGTTTGGAGATGGGCATTCGTTCTCTCAGACCCGGTGTGCATCATAATCGTGGCAAGATGAATCCATTATCTTCTTTCTCAAACTCAATCAATCAGCCAGTCAGCGGCGTACATTTTCTTTCTTTGTGACGCCTGGCAGGTTCCAACAGTGAACCTGAAATTGAGATCATCCTAAACCCTGGACTCTAATTCCTCACCACTCCCCCATCGTATCCTATGTGATGTTCTCAAAGAGTGCCATCCCCCTAATCTCAGCGACAAATGCCTTCGCTGTCTCGTACCCTCTGTCCCGCATGGCTCCAAGTCAGTGCTGCTGACAGTGTGTGCGGCTTTTTGTCAAACTAGGAACTAGCCTTTATGCTCTGGAGTGTAGGCGCTATAGGGCGTAAGCATGCGTAAACTATAGAACATACTTGACCTTACATTTACTTCGGAACATGACAGCTCCGTTTAAGTGAGTTGAACATACACTCCCAAAAGGTGGACTGGAACAAGGTTCATTGTCTTGGAATCCTGATAAACCCAACAAATTAAACACCCTGCTCAAACCATATTGTAACCCCAGTATAGCCCAATTACAACCATACCAGAACCCGAGTATTTCAGAACGGATAATCTTAATATAGGGGCCTTAATAATTTGAATAGGGTTTTGGGGCCCGTTATACTATACTCATACTATGGACCCCCCACCCCCCCACTCACACTAAGGAACCCCCGATATTAGTATTGGCCATGACTTTATTCGCCCGTGTCTTCAGCGGGACTTGGAGCCCTGGGGAGTGCTAAGCTCTCCAGAACCCTAAGGGTCCATGTGCTCATATAGTATATACATTGGCCTTAATGTAGTCCCTATATAGGTACTTTAGGGCCCATGTATATACTATATGAGTACATGGACCCTTAGGGGAACGCTTTCAGAGCTGGCGGCGTGCGTGAAGCGGCTTCTTCCCAGGGCAATAGTGACCCTGCTGCGCACACGCGGGCTTCGTTGGGCTCACGCCTACACCCGAGCGCAGGAATCTCTGATACAAACGACCCTAACACTCTAAACCCCATTATAGGCTCCGAATGCTGATCATCGGATTTTAAGGACATCATGAGGGAGACCAAACTCCAAGAGTGCTGTTTATCAAAATTCCGACCGTTCTTTCCATATCAAGCTCACGGGCTGACGGTTGTTTTTGAAGTTTAGGGTTTAGGGTTACGGGTGACTTCGAAACTTTTTGGGGTATCAGAAATAAGGAACCCTAAAGGAATACCATTATCAACTTACTAATTACTCCGCCACCTCTGCTAGATTTAGTTGGGGGATCGAAAGCTACAGAATGCATGACGAAGATCTGCGACTACCGGGATCGAAACAGTTTCAACTTGTTGAAGACAAGGGCATTGTACTTCGTGGGATGGCACAGACTAGGACGGACACTAGGAAGGCTGTTTGCTTCTCTGCGGAGCTGTTGTGCCGAGACCCGAAATCCTCTCTCTGCAAAAGTTATTGCCACAAGGACCTTGAAGGCAGCCTCGTGTAGCACAAACGTGAAGAAGACAGCCCAAAAAATCGCATTTCTCCAGCACCTAAACCCTAAACTGAATCATACTGAATCCTAAACCCTAAACCCTAAACCCAAGGGAGCCCAACAACAAGCCACTGCTTCGTCGCACTCATGACTCTGTTAGAGAGTCCTGGAGACCTGTACCCTGCCTCAAAAGGCAAAACACACTGTGCGGATATCAAGATCCCCTCAAGACTTGTGGAGACTACCCATAGGCCCTAAAGTAGTTCCTGCTTGGGGTTCATATATAGAAACCTGTAAGGTAATCCCAGAAAGGAAGACTAAGGCAGATCTCCCTAAACCCTACACCCTAAACCCTTCAAACCGTGGTGGCGGATGTGCAGGGGTTCATCTTGATAAACAGCCAAGTGGACAATGGAAACAGTCAAAGTAAAGCGAAGCGACCGGCAGCCGGTTCTAAGCTTTCTCTACGTACCCTGCAAGTTATCTAGCCCTGGCTGGCTCAGACTTCCATCACTTCCGAAAGGCATCCAGGCCTTTGCTCAGGCAAAGGACGACAGAAAATGCTTCCTGCTACGCAGCATACTGTGGCTATGGCTGGAGACCAGAGCCGTCGGCAATTCGTAGCGCTTTCTGTGTCTAGGAAGTGGGACCATCCTCTTAGTGCAGCGGCACGCATATCAAGAAAGACCCAAAAGTAGAAGCAGGGCTCATCTGCATACATCGACAAAGCCAATGACCATGATCGTTGCTAGCAAACCATGGAGTTTATGATGATCGTCGACTGCCTGCATTTGCTGTCTTATCAGAAGAACATCGCCAGCCCCATCTCCACCATCATCATCAAGATCGGCATCAATATCAGCCAGCTGCAGTCTCGTGCGTTGTTGAATTGTCTTCCTCTTTGTCCTTACCGGAAATAACATTCATGGCCAACATCATCATAACCATATAATATTATTCATCATCATCGTGTTTCTATGCTCCTGATCACCGCCTATCATCAACAACTTGCTGCCATCATCACCCTGGTCGCGCCTTGCCTCTACATCACAAGCATGGCCACGCTAGTCCTAGCAAAATCCTACTAGCACACGTCGATCCATTGACGAAGGCTCACCGACCCCAGCGGCTGCAAGAACTGGCCGCACAGAGGTTCAGAGCGCACACCCTCACATGGCACGGCACTATGACATGACAGTCCAAGAAGCAAGTACCTGGCACTCAGCAACGTTCGAAAGCTAAGCCGACTACCGTTAAAAATGCACGCTTCTATTGGCACTAGTTCGTCGCCCATGAGCTGTCTTTGCAAGAAACGAAGTGGCTGAGCTATGGCTTGAGAAGTACCGCTACGAACACCGTGGGGCTATATGTTGGCTCCTGTCCAAAAGACGTATTCATGCAGATGTGTGTCACAATTTTATACTTTATATGTTGAGATTCCAGGGCTTAGTATGAGGCTTGCGGGGCTTACACCCAAGACGTGAGAACAATCTACAAAAACCAAAACCCAATTGGACCACGAGCACAATTTCTGGCATGAGCGAAAATACACGAAGGGATTCTGGTGTCTACGCTCATATCTTAGATTTTGGCATTACAAGATCAAGCATTGCGGCTCAAACGGAGGGTCTGTATCCTCGACCTCGAAACACAGTCAGCCACGAGGCTTGAGAGAAGGTTTGTGCAGCACAGCGGTGAGAACAAGCCGGTTTATTGCCTCGATAGCCTGAACAGCAGGGGAGTGTCTGGAAAACCTAATGGTCTGCCTTGAAGCCCTCAGCTTAGAGGCCCAGGGGACTTAGTAAGTCGGCTATAAGTAAGGTTATAATTAGGGTAACTCCATTTAGGGTACTTATAACTCTACTTATAACCTACTTACTAAGTCCCCTGGGCCTCCAAGAGCATGGTAAATGCTTCGACCATCAACTGGTTTCCCAATATCCACCCCGACTTTTCTCAGGTTCGACGGCTCCGGGAACAATCGATAATAACATTCAAGAGATAGCGAGACGCGGCGAGCAGGGTGCAACAAGCCCTGCGGCCGTAGATTGGAATCGATCTCCCTGGAAACTTGCAACTTCATGTATTGGCGACAACAGGACGACTTGCCTGACAGTCTCCGTGCACTTTTCAGCATGACGAGACGACACAACCCTTATCTTGACATGTGACAACGAAGACGACGATATTGACGACGCCGGTGGACCTGATGGTGATTTGCTTGGCACTGATGTCCGCAGGGATGATGGAAGGATGACTTGGATATGGTCATGACAAGAATGAAGATGACTCACATATCATGAAAGGATACTGCTGGAAGCGGAAGATGATGATGATGATGATGATGACATTTCAATAGTTAAATAACTGTGATGGAAAATGCCGATGGTGGTGATGTTGAGCGTCATACTGATGATGATTGCAAGGCGGGTCGAGTGTACCCGTTCTCTCCCGGTCGAATCCCTGAAAGCTACACCGCAAACCCTGAACCCTATACTATTAGCCCTTAACCGTAGACCCTGAAAACTGAACACTAAACCCTGAACCCTCAACCGAAAAAAAAAACAAAACTCTAAACTCCAAAGTGCTGTAACTTACAGTAACCCTAAACCGCAAACTCTAAACTCGAAGCCCTGAGACCTTAGACCTCAAGCCAATTAACGCCTTAAACACAAAGTAGACAACCCTAAAGCCTAAAGCCCTGTACATAACCCTAAGCCCTGAAACCCTAGACCCTGGATAAACCCTGAACCCGAACTGTGATCCTGGAAGTCTGCATGGATGCGCACTGGACCTTCCTTTAGGGTTTAGGGTTTAGGGTTAACCTCTACACGAACAACGATCACGGTACCATGCAGGGGCATCTTAATCTTGGGTCAAAAAGTTATCTGGGCTTGACAAGCTTGCCCTACTATGATGTGCTTATAAGATCGTCTCGCAGAAATACTCACTGAGATTATGATAAAACTGGTATCAACGACTAGACTTTAAATTAAATTATCCATGAGACTTTGAACCTGCAAGTTCCAGGGGTTTGGTCGATGCCCAGTAGAGCCTTGAGAAGCTCTTAGCATAGCTCCACAGACCCTCTGTGGAGCTACACAAATCCTCACTGCAGACTTTGAGATGAGGTGCGTGCGGCGAAACGCCATCCGTGCAAAAACGGCAGCGTCGAAGGATGCGAGGCCCGGGGGAGCCCAAGATTTGAGGCATCATGCACCTGTCAAAGGCGCTTCCTTGCATTTTAGGGTTTAGGGTTTAGGGTTTAGGTTTAGGGTTTAGGGTTTAGGGTTTAGGGTTTAGGGTTGATGTCGGGTTTGGGCTGAAAGTCTCTGCTTTGTAGTACGATGCCGCAGTACGAAACGCGGTCAACACCCAGCTTGCACTTCCTTGTCGCAAAGTAGTGTACAGCAGTGGTTGGGATTTCTACGTATTGCTGTTCGTGCTTGAGGCTGAGTGTAAGCTTTCAAGATTAAGATGCAGCTTCGGACGGGAGCGATTGCAAAAGCAGCACTAGCGACGATGCCTCAAACATCGTGGTTTCCCATCCATCGCAGAAGATTCCATCTGGGCGCTGTCGAATCCCGGACACAAGGAATAAATGTGCTCGAAGAGGTAAGCTGTAACCACGGTGCATCGTTGAAGAGTATAAAGTACACAACATGAGCATACCCGACCCTTTAACAATGATAAGCATGGTCGCAATGATTGTCGCTTCTATCAGAGACTTGCTCCTCTGCTACTAGATCAATGTGCTATGGCTTTCGTGAAGTAACGGACTAGAAGCAGGCATGTGCCAGCTTAGCTTTGCCTCTGGGGCGGTCTGTACGGCTAGTGGCATTTCTAAGGGTGGTGCCTCTGGGTAAGAATGGGTCAGCTTGCCACTATGCAACATGCTTGCGATACTGTAGGGGCCTCAATAATCAGAATAGGGTTTGGGGCTCCCTTATAGTATATCTATAATAAGGAACCCTAACAGTAATACTGCTAACTATTTAGGCTTCTATGTTACATTAATCCGGGGTTCTTGACAGCCAACACCAGACCTTAAGTATTGGGGCCGGCTGCCCCTCCACGCGCGTAACGCATTTCAACGCAGATTCGTCGGCACTGCGGAGACCTGGGTCGCTGAAGAGCTTCAAGCTTCGGGTTTGGGGTTTCATGTAGGGGCCTTAACAATAGCAACCATAATTAGAATAGGGTTTTGGGGCATATTATACTATATATAACTATAATAAGGAACCCCCAAATTGAAGTGGTAATAATTATTAGAATAGGGTTTTGGGGTATGTTATACTATAGCTATAATAAGGAACCCCAAAAGAGTATTGGCAGTTATTTAGGCTCCTATAGTAAGGGTTTCATGGGTACAGCTAGTGGGGTTTGGTGCGGGGGTGTAAGGTTCGAGGTGCAACGGTACGTGAGGTATCAAGACCGTCACGAGAGGCTTTAGGGTTGGGTTTAGGGTTTAGGGTTTAGGGCTGAGGGGAGTTCGTTCAGAAATCTCGCTCCCTCTGCGCAAGGACTCTGATCACCACGAGCAGCACGACGATCAAACAACGATCTACAACTAAATCATCACCACAACCATCGAATGAAGACGGTACATGAAGACTCAGCTCCCATCGTAGGGCTCCAACATCCTAGTAGTAGGCCCGGCATAACTTCAGAAGCCTGAAGCCCTTACCGCCTTGTCCTTGATTCGTAGTCATTGTCGCAGTCGGAGAAACTTGAAAGTACATGTCGTACTGGCGTCTACGGCTTAAGCTAGGGTATACAGTGCACATGATAGCAATCCTACGCGATCCTGATCCGACGGTCTCTGTATGCATCAGGGGTCTTTGCAGTATCTGCAGCTCCGGGTTCCGAGGCAGGGAGTTTAGGGTTTACCTGGACCCTAAGAAACCTGGATTTTTTAGGGTTCTTTACTATGACTTCCTTTATATATGCCCTTCAAAATGCAGGTTCTCTGGGGTCTAGGTAGGGCCTTGGGTTTAGGGCCTGGGGCTTTGGGTTTAGGGTTTTAGGTTGCAGAATCACACTCAAAGGCGCAAACAAGCATGCACACCGACCCGATGTAGGCACAGCCTTGTTAGGTGTGGCCCCGGCAGCACCCTAACAATCGGAGACAATCAATTGACCAAGGACCATGAAACTGATGTTGCCTCAACCCGTGGGCATCTCTGAAAAAGGAGTGCGGGGCCTTTAGGGTGTCAGAATTGGGGTTCTGGTGTTCGCAGATTAAGGATTGCAAGCCGGCTCACTCATATGGTCATCTGACGCTTGAGAGCCTTGGCGTTCCAGCATGTTTCGTCTGACGGGGGGGGATGCTGAGGCCCACAATATGGAAGGTCCGTTCTGCAAGAGGCAATCGGATCCTAGCACTGGTCTGTAGAGTCCCTCTGTTCTGAATCCAGCAAACTTTTGGGTGTCATAGTTATCAGGCGGCTCGAACTTGCTTTGCAGAGGCACAACACTGGATCGTCCATGATCCATTGCAGCCATGGGAAGCACATGAAATATTGGCGGTAGTAGTGGAGGATACAATAGCCTTAAACCCCTAAAACCCTAAACCCCTAAACCCTAAACCCTAAACCCCAGTAGGCGCAGCGGCAGCAGCGGAAGCAGCAGCAGAAGCTTCCTGGTCGTTGTAGTCGTCGTCGTCGCAACCGTCGTCGTTGCTGTAGTCGCCATGGTAGTAGTAGTAGTAGTACTGTAGTAGTAGTAGTAGTAGTAGTAGTAGAAGTAGAAGTGGTAGTAGCAGTGGATTCAGGGCTTTCAAGCATTAGGGCCTAGAAGATCAGGCCTTGAAAGGGAATTCGAGCTCTTTGAGATTAGGGCTTAATATAGGGGCCTTAATCATTACCCATACAATGCTGGGGTTCCTTAGTCTAACTATAGTATAATGGAGCCCAAAACCCTATTAAGGCCCCTATATTAGGCTAGTTTGGCCACTCCAAACATCTCCAAACATTCCCAAGTGGCAAGACGTGTGGTCGTTTCACGATACGACTACGCTTGCTATTCCTGAAACCTCAACGTGCAAGCATCAACCCTCAACATGTGATAGCACAACCTAAACCCTAAACCCTAAACCCGAACCCCTCAACCCTAAACCTTAAACCCTCATATCCAGGGCTCGCACTGGCGGCTCTCCAAAAATCGAGTCGCAATCATCATCGCTTTCGCAGGCAGATGGCCTCGAGCTCAATGGCAACTAAGGTCGACAAGTTGGGGGGGGGGGTTCAGGGTTTTAGGGTTTAGGGCTAGGTGTTTAGGGTTTTAGGGTTTAGGGCTTGGGGTTTAGGGTTTTAGGGTTTAGGGTTTTCTTTTTTTTAAAGTGCAATAGCCTCTTTCTCCGCCCGAAGCCTGCCCAGTATGGGCCTGCACCGTATGTACCATGAGCCTTATCCTCACAGCAAAACAAACTCGAGACGATCAGGCTGCCTAAGCTGGATGCTCAACTCGGCGCGTCGTCATGTAACACAGCGATCCGTACTCAGCGATCGGTACTCTAGCCTTATGACCGCCCCTTTAGGCAGAG
>CAJNDV010019003.1:13353-23353 GCA_905221635.1 Symbiodinium sp. CCMP2456 | reverse complement strand
CGAACCATACCTATATCATAAGTACTCAGAACCCTGATTGAAGTGCTCAAAACACGACGGAATAAGTCTCCTGATCCTTCCACGATACTGTACACCTTCCACTTGCGATGATGGCGGCTCTCTGCGGGAGCCTGAGACCTCACTACAGTTCCCTAAAAAATCCCGAACTACACGGGCAACGCCATGTCAGACTCAGGCCAAAAATCTCTTACACATCCCGTATAAAATATCAACTAACACCCCGAACCACATCCCATTTCCCACGTAAAAAAACAAACACACACACACACATACACACACAAGAACACGCGCACACACAGACACATACGCACACACGCACAGACCCTAAGCCCTTAACCGTGTAAGACGCGTGAATCCATGGCTGTCCTCGCCGAAAAGGATGCGAAGATACTTGTCGAACCAAGCCTGGACCTCAGCGTCCGTCATGATATTTTTTGGTACTTTTTTAGGCTTGCCGGTTAGTTTAGGTTGGTTGGTCGGTTGGTTTAGGATTTAGGGTTTAGGTTTTAGGATTTAGGGTTCAGGGTTTAGGGTTTCTAGGGGCTGCAGGTGGGATGAAGGTGGTGGGATATTCCCAAATAAGAGTCCTTCTTTAAGAAGTCCTTAATCCTACAGAAAGGGCTACCGTCCTTCATCCAACCTTTCTAAGCCTCCGAACACTTAGCTTCGTTGTTGTCCAGACTGTCATAGTCAGCTGTTGCATATGTTCTCTGATCCCCCAAGGGTCCATGTACCCATGTAGAATACATGCTTTGGCCTTAAAGTAGTCTCTAGGGGTGCATAAACTGTATGGGTACATGAACACTTAGTGATCAAGACTCAAGACCATTGCATCGACTCATGGGATTTGAGGCCCTCAAAGACGGAACCCTAAATTCCTAAACCATGCAACGATTGAATGAGTCCCGTTCTCTTATAGGGGTTTAGGGCTTTGGGTGGCTGGAGGAGATGCCAATATCCTTTCCATCAGAAATGTACAATGAACCATTCAACTATGTAAGGTTTTCGCTCAGCTCCCCCAGCAAGAACAAGTGTTTTCGGAGAGCCCCACGAAGCGGACCATAATAACGAAAAACAACAAAACGCACCCAGGAGCTGTAAAGTCAATGATGGAGCTTTCATCCTAACTGCTTGGATTTACGCTCATCCTACCAAGAACCCACAAAACGACCCACTTTGCGAAACAAACCTCTGGGACCCTCCAGCGACTGCTCGTGGGTCCCTCCTCTTCATGCCCGTAAAACCCCACCCTACCGTAAAGACTCCATGTACCCATGTGGTATATATTCAGGCCTTAGAGGGGTTCCTAAAAGGCCTAAGTTTCTACAATATAGGTACATGGAGCCTGCGGGCCAAACCCGATCTTTGAACCAAGGAAGGAATGCTGAGAGCTGCGCAGAGGGTAGAGCCAATTCCGGCATCTGAGCGTAAAGCGGTCGGTTTCTTATGCGCATCGTGACGATTGGGTTTTGCACCTAGTGCGATGCGTGGCCTCTACACCCTGCACTGTCACCCTAGAAAACCTTTTCAAGACCCCTCCAATGCCCTACGAATACCATATACTAAAACATGATTAAAACAAAGCCGACACCGACCGGATGAACAAAACAAAAGCAAACCAACCCTCGCCCTGACCCTAAACAATCTAAGTACTGGGGCCCGGGATTTTCTTGAAAAGGGGTCCATAGAGCGAACTCGGCCCGATCCCCAACAACCTAAAAGGCCTCTGAACCCTGAATCCTTGGATTCCTACTGTTGGTGATAGAAGTCCTGCATTACCTTCAGGATCCGAAACTATGGGAATTATGTTATATTCCCTATGTTATGGGTAATGCAGGATTTGTATCATCAACCCGCACCATCATTCCAGGGTTGGCACCTCTTCCCGAGGTTTCAGAGGCTAGGGCTCGGGGCTTAGAGTTACCTCGAACTTCCATAACCTACCTGTTTGTAGGCCGCTACTATAAACCCCCAACAAAGAACTTAGACCCTAAACCTTTCAACCCTAAACCCCTGAACCCTAAACCCTAAACCCTAAACCCCTAAACCCTAGAACAAAAAGGTAGGTTTCAGTCGTTCAAAGCAGGGTTGAAGGTCTCCAGCCTGATCTGTGCTGCGCTTGGCCAAGTCGAGAATGGGCAGACGAAGAGGCCTCAGCACAGGAGACTTTAGGGCTTTTAGGGTCTAGGGTTTAGGGTTTCAGGTTTAGGGGTTTATAGGGTTTAGGGTTTAGGGTTTAGGGCTTAGAGTCTAGAGTCTAGGGTTTAGGGCCGTTTTGGGTTTAGGGAGTTTAGGGTTTAGGGTTTAGGGCCGTTTAAGTTTTAGGGTTTAGGGCCGTTTAGGGTTTATATAGGCAGCCTCACTTCCCTTGGCAGTTTTTAGTAAGGGTAGGTTCTTCGGCTTATGATCGTAATACTTGGGGCTGAATACTTGGGATGCTTGGACCCCTAAGAAAATGGGTTCAGGGAGTTGGTCTCTTCACTTCCCCAAAGGCTCCATGTACCTTTATAGTAGATACTTAGGCCTGAAAGGGGTCCCTATATAGGTACTTTAAGGCCTAAGTATGTACTATATCGGTGCATGGAGCCTTAGGGTTCTAAGTGTAAAGCATAGCAGACCTAAACTGCACAAAGCCAAACTCCAAACTTTAAAGCCTGAGCCCAAACCCCTAGACCCTAAACCCTAAACCCTAAACCTTAAATCAAAAGGTGTTCAATCCTCCACCCCCAAAGCCGCGAAAATGTTGAGGCACCCTGTATTGCCAGGGGGCCTTGCCGTAAAGCCCTAAACCCTAAACCCCTAAACGCCCAACGCTAAACCATAAACCCCTACCTTAACCTACCAAAACTTTTTTGTAGGTTCTGATTATACACCCTGATATGGAATTTGTAGGGGCCCTACAAAAAAAGTGGGTTTTGGTCGGTTACAGTAAACCCTAAACTTAGGCCCTAAACCCAAAACCCTAACGGTCCATGTACCCAAATATCATATACTTTGGCCCCAAATTGCCTATATAGGGATTACTTTAAGGCCACAGTATATGTTATTTAGGCCCTAAACCCAAAACATCTTGAACCTAAACCCTAAACCCTAGACCGTAAACCACTAAACCCTGAACTTAGGCCCTAAACCCAAAACATCTTGAGCCTGAGCTCGCGACACGAGCGACTACCTCCTCAAAGAAAGAAAGAAGCACAGTTTAGGGGTTTTGGTTTTGGGGTTTCGAGGTTTAGGGGTTTAGGGGTTTTGGGTTTTCGGGTTTAGTGGTTTAGGAGTTTAAGGGTTTAGTGTTTTGAGGTTTTAGGGGTTTAGGGCTTTAGGGGTTTAGGGGGTTTAGGGTTTAAGGTTGTGGAGATGTCTGCAGACGCGAGCAGACACTTTTTAGGCTTTACAGGGAATATGATTAAGGCCCCAGGGCTCTAGGGCTTTCGGGTTTACGGTTTCAGGGTCTAGGGTAGTCTGAGAGGAGTCAAGGAAAGTGACCCGGAAGCCGGACACTGCCGAGGCAGTCACACCAGGTTGTCGTAGCGGGAGACGCTGTCCTGCAAGGTTGTACTTGGAAGGTCGGGGGACTTAGTAAGTAGGTAGTAAGTAGACTCATAAGTACCTTGAAAGGGGCTCTAATTGGGGTTATGGTACTTATAGGTCTACGAAGTATATAACTACTTACTAAGTCCCACGACCCTCCAAGTAGCTTTTCTGCTTTGATTTAAGGGCTAGAGTGTGTAGTTGTTTCTGCTTTGGTTTAGGGTTTAGGGTCTCGGGCTGGGTGCAGCTTTCTCCGCCATGGGTTTAGGGTTTAAAGTTTAGGGTGTGACTTTTTGTGCTTTGAGTTTTGGGTGTAGCTTTTTCCGCCTTGGTTCAGGGTTGGTACTTAGGGTTTCGTTCTTCGGTGGGTCCGTAGAATAGGGTTACGTTGTTCAGAGATCCTTTTCTCAAGGTCTTAGTTGTCTGAAGTTGATCTATGTTTGGGTCCATTATCTCCTGAAACTCCCGTCTGAGTCTTGCAACGGCAGTCCATGCAGTTCCCCTTCTCGGTTGGTCGTAGGATGCTACAAAAGACAGGAGGCAACCAACCAAAAACAGAAATCGAGCGAAGAAGCTCGTGCTACCGTAGGCAAATAATACAAGTTTTCTCACAACGTAAACAACTACATCTGCATACATTGCTGTCTGTGTAACAGCTTTACTACATGTGTGTGCCACGTGCCCCAGTAAAAACAAACCACCATGTGTACTGAGGTGAATACAATACGTGTCAAAATTATCTAGGAGCCTTAGAACTACTTGGAGGATCTTGGGACTTAGTAAGTATGGTTAATGGTTAATCGTACCCTAATTGGGGTTATAAGTATAGTTACCTTGTTTATAACCTCAGTTACTAAGTCCCATGATCCAAGTAGGGTTTAGGGTTCAGGGACTGTGGGCTGATGGAGACCAGTGAATCTTGAGTCTGCCGTACTGCTGAGTCTCATGTCTGCAAACCCTAAACCCCTACCTTAACCTACCAAAAACTACTCTTTTCTGAAGGGTCCCTAAAAGACTTTCATACGACGGTGTAGAATAAGAGCCTACCAAAGAATCGGTTGTGGTAGCTGATGGTAAACCTTATGTCTGTAAACCTCAGTAAAACTCTTCTCAAAACCCTAAACCCTAAACCCAAGACCCCTGAACCGCAAACCCCCAAAACCCCAAACCCAAAACCCCTAAACCCTAAACCCTACACTCTTCTCGGGTAGCTCAGAAAGCCCTCATCGCTTCAGCAACCCATGAACTGCTCAGACTGAACCCTATCAGGGTCCATGTACTCATATATTTGGAGGGTCGGGGGACTTAGCAACTACTCGTTTTAAAGACTTATAAGCATCATAACCCCAACTAGGAACCCTGTCAGGTTACTTATAAGTCTACTTCTTACCTACGTACTAAGTCCCCCGACCTTCCAAGTAGTATATACGGTGGGTACCTATACGGGGACAACTTTATAAGGCCAACGCACGTACTTATACTGTACTCCCCGAGGACCAAAAGACCCTTGAAAGTAAAGGCCCTTTACCCTTATACTATGAATCCCTATATGGTATATGAACCTTGAACCCTTTTAGGGTTCATGTCGTCTTTAAGGCTGGCACAACTTTCGGGCTCCGTACCTGAATCCCTAAGCCCCCTAAACCCTAAACCCTAAACCCTAAACCCTGAACCCCAAAGCCCCCCAGCGCTAGAATCGCACAAACGCCAAAGGAGCCCCTAGAAGCCCAAGGACTCCATGCACCTTTCAGGTATACTTTTTTGGTGGCATAAGGGGGTTCCTATAAGGTAAGGTTTAGGGTTTAGGGTTTAGGGTTTAGGGTTTAGGGTTTAGGGTTTAGGGTTTAGGGTTTAGGGTTTAGGGTTTAGGGTACTTTCAGGCCTGATAGGTACATGGACCCCAAACCCTCAATACTATAGAACCTTCTGAACCTTGCTAGAACCTTAACGGAACCCTCAAAGGAACCCTTAAAGGATCCCTAAGCTACATACCTTAACCTGCCAAAACCTACTTGTTGTGGAGGGTTCCTCTGAACTTCATACTAGATAGGTTGTATGTTTGAACCTACCCAAAAAAGTCGGTTGTGGTAGCTGAAGGCAACCCAGAGCCTCCATATATAGTACCATTATGGAATTAGCTCCCTAAAACCTTAATAAGGATAGTCGCTTGGAACATAATTCCATAATGGTACTATATGTGTAGCCACTGAGTAAGTACATGAACCTGACTCTGCGGGCCCCGAACAGGAGGTCCATAATCACACGGCACATCAGCGTGTTCTTTCCGCTGCCCGGGGCGCCGATGACCTTGGAAATCAAGTCTTCTGTTTGGCTCCTCGTGCTGAAGGCACGGTTTGGAATAATTGGGTTTAGGGTCTATGTCCAGGTCTCGAAGGTAATCAACCCCGGCAGAAACTTGACAATCAAACCATCAAAAGGCGGAAACGACCCGTATAGAACTCTGACAGAAGCCTTACAGACCAAGAACCCATTTAAGAACCCTTATGAAACACTCATAGAACCCTCATGCCCTATAGAACCTTCTGGACCCGCGAAGCAAAGGCGAAGTCTGAGGCCGGAAACCCAGAAAGCACTGGGCAGGCAGCTCGGAGTAGCCTTTCATGCGTTTAGTTTAGGGTTTAGGGTTGCGGGCTTGGGGTTTAGGGTTGCGGGTCTTGATACCGAGCGTACGTAGGATTGTGGTTCAAGCCCGATAAATTAAGGCCGTCTTTGACGCTGGAACTCAACAGCGAACAAATACTTGTACTCACCCTTGGCCTGATAGCTGCTGCTCCTTCGTACTTGCTACCACTTTGCCCATAATGCTACACCCTAAACCCTTCTAAACCCTAAACCCTTCGAAACCCTAAACCCTACTAAACCCTGAACCCTTCGAAACCCTAAACCCTACGAAACCCCTAAACCCTTCGAAACCCTAAACCCTACGAAACCCCTAAACCCAAGAGTTTCTAGTTCGGCCTCAGGGCCCGATTCAGGGTTTAGGGTTTACGGTTTAGGGTTTAGGGTTGTCTTTTTATGGTTGGGATACGATAGCCGATGCGATTCACTGATCCGCGTTTCGGGAGACACGATTCTGATATGACCCGGATACGATTTCGATACGGAGCCTAACCTCGAACTAAACCCTAAACCCTCACCCCGAATCCTCAACCCTGAAACCCAAGCAAGGCAGCCTTTGCCCCATGCTGAAACCCAAGGACTCCCTACAAACAGTCATAGGGTATAGGGTTTAGGGTTTTGAGGGTTTAGGTTTTAGGGTTGAGGGTTTAGGCTTTAGGTTTGAGGGTATAGGGTTTAGGGCCTATTGAGGGTTTAGGGTAAAGGGTTTTAGGGTTTTGGGTTTAGAGTTTAGGAATATTCCTGGAGCATAACAGGGATCCGTAAATGTATGTGATCTTCCGAACTGGCAGATACTGAAGTCAGTGTTGGGAAAGCTTAGGCAACGTCGGCATCTAGAACTCACTGCCGAACTGGGATCTCGCTTTGCCGATTTGGGGTCTTAGGCTCTAAACCCTAAACCCTAAACCCTAAACCCTAAACCCTAAACCCTAAACCCTCAGGGTTTATGGGGTGCAGGCGGTGCAGGACTGGAGAGAGGACTGCGGGAATCATCCCTCAAACTCGAGCCCCTGGGTCCTATGCGTAAAAACCGTAGCAGCAATCTCTGCAACAATAGGAAAATATAAATAAATCAACAACTAAATAGACAAATAAATAAGAAGATTAGATAATTAAGTATATAGGCGCATGAATGAATGTATGTATGTATGTATATATATATACACATGTATGTATATATATATATATATAAATATGTGTGTATCTATGCTCATAGCTATATCTTTATCTATGTCTACATCCATATCCACATCTGTACCTGAATCTATAATGTACATATATATAGATATATGCATGTATATATATATATATATAGGTGTGTATATACGGATATAAATATCTATATATATATATATATGCGCCCTGTTGAAACGACCTTTCAAGGACTTGAGCACCCGCCCAACCAATACTGTTTTCTCTGAGGCTCCACTAACTCCTGAACTCTACGCCTCAAACCCCCAGACGCACACCCCGAAACCCAAAACCCCCCAAATCCCCCAAACCCCTAGCCCCTAAACCTTAAACCACCCCAAATCCCCTAAACCCCTAAATCCTAAACCCCCCAAAACCACTAAACCCCTAAGCCCTAAACCCCCTAAGTCACCCCAAGAAAACCGGCAAAGCGGCCTTGTTGAATCGCTCCAGGGCCGCGTCGATGAGCTTCCAGCCGAGCTTGCTCTGATCCTCACCGAACTCGAAAGGTTCGAGGTACGGTTAAGAAGTAGGGCTTAGGATTTAGGGTTTAGGGTTTAGGATTTATACAGGTTTAGGGTTTAGGGTTAGGGTTTAGGATTTAGGGTTTAGGGCTTAGGATTTAAGGTTTAGGGTTTAAGGTTTAGGGTTTAGGGTAAAAGTTTATGGTTTAGGGTGTCATGGGGGATACTTTCCCCGATCATAAAACGAAATTCCTGAAATAACAACCTTACTTTCGGACCCTTTGGGGAACTAGGGGGTTCACCTGGGGACCTGGGAATCCAACAACTATAATACAGGGGCCTTAATAAGTAAAACAGGGTTTGGGGGCCCATTATACTATACCCCAAAATAGTATAGGTAATTCTTTAGGCCCCTACATTAGTTTTGTTGGGAAGGGCCCCTTTTTCCGTCTGCATCTCATCCATGCTAAAGAATCCGTCTCGAGACGGAGGGCAATGTAGCAACCTCTTTGATCGCCACAAAAGACTACGCTACTTTGAACACCCTTAGGTTTCGGGCTTGGGGTTTAGGGGGATTGCGGTATATTTACTCTTTGCAGGGATATAGACACCCTCAAATGCCCTGTAGTTAAGGGGTCATGAGCCATTGTACTGTTTTGTGGGGTTGGGGCTACAGGCAGGTTTCAGGGTTCGGGTTCAGGTTCGGGTGGGGCTCGTTATAGTATATAGAGTTCTTTGTATAGGGTATTATCAAGTTGTGCAGGGTTGTGCGGGGTTCATGACAAGGCCAGAACCTACTGTTTTAAGGGTTATACACACCCGATAATGCCTTGTAATGTCATAACTTACTATTTTGCAGGGTTTGGGGCTACAGGCAGGGTTTAAGGTATAGGGTTTCGGGTGTAGTTTTCTTTACAGGGTTGAGTAGGGTTTCACCACAAGGCTCTATAGGGTCGTGAAGGGAGAGCGGGTTTAGGGTTGTGGTTCAGCTTCGGGGGCACCAAAGTATGTTATTGGATTGTACCACGATGTCGGCGTCCCAGGCAAAATGGGCTAGACGGCTCATTAAATAGCATCACCAAAGACTGAAACACAAGAAGCATAACATGAAATTAATCATAACCTTCTTCTTCTCAGCATCAGCAGCACCATTATCAGCACAACCATCTTGTGTCTTCACCATGATCATCATCACTAGCGTGATATTCTTGTTGATGGCTATAGACATCATCGCAGCAACGGTTCTCAGCGGAGGTAATTCTCACCGACAAAGCATGATGCTGATAAGTAAGATGACCTTTATCATCATGGCCATCATCATGAACTTCGTCTTCCCTCTCACCGGTAAAGCAAAGCAGCATGATCGGCTCTTCACCAGAAACACCCTCGAGGCTAAAATCTGCACCGCCGTGTGCGTAGCAGATTTAAACAGGGCGTCACATGCTTTAAGCCTGAACCGTGCCAATGTAGATAGAATCACACGCGACAAGGTGTGGGCCAGTCTGCAGAAGAATAAGTCCTGCAATCTTGACTAACAGGGTTTTGGGTTTGGGGGCTTTGGGGTTTCGTACAACATCATGGCTGGCCTGCATGCCCGCCAGCTCGTCGTGAATGTGATGCGGCTGGTGATTGGCTGCTGCCTGCGGGGGACATGCAGAAGAAGTAGCAGTTGCAGTAGCGGTAAGCGGCAGAAGAAGTAGTAGTATTAGGTAGTAGCACAAGTAGTACTAGTCGTCGCCGTCGTGGCAGTAGTAGTAGGTAGTAGTAGGTAGTAGCACTACTAGTACTAGTCGTCGCCGTCGTAGTTGTAGTAAGTAGCAGTAGTAGCAGGTAGTAGCAGTAGCAGTAGTAGTAGTAGTAGCAGCAGCAGTAGTAGTAGTAGTAGTAGTAGAAGGAGCAGTAGGAGCAGTAGGAGCAGTAGCAGTATCAGTAGCACGAAGAGCAGCAGTAGTAGTAGTAGTAGTAGTAGTAGTAGTAGTAGTTGTAGCAGTAGTAGTAGTAGTAGTAGTAGTAGTAGTAGCAGCAGGAGCAGTAGTAGTAGAAGTAGTAGTAGTAGTAGTAGTAGTAGTAGTAGTAGTGGTAGTAGTAGTAGTAGTAGTAGTAGTAGTAGTAGTGCTAGTAGTAGTGGTAGTAGTAGTAGTAGTAGTAGTAGGAGT
>CAJNDV010019002.1:158091-171744 GCA_905221635.1 Symbiodinium sp. CCMP2456 | reverse complement strand
TACATGCATACACACATACGTGCATACATACATACATGCACACATACATACATACATACATACATACATACGTACATACATACATACGGATACATACATACGGATACATACATACGGATACATACATACGGACACATACATACATACATACATACATACATACATACATACATACATACATACATATATACAGATACATACATACATACATACATACATACATACATACATACATACGGATACATACATACGGATACATACATACGGATACATACATACATACATACATACATACATACATACATACATACATACATACATACATACAGAAAGCGTTGCACTATACCTACACATGTAATTAATTCTCCACCAGTCTCGCTCTCTCTCTCTCTCTCGCTATTTGCGCTGTCTCTCTCTCTCTCTCTCTCTCTTTCTCGAACTATCTGAATTGTCTGTTGTCGTTGCATAGCAGCACCCCCAGCATTCCTTATTTAGTGTCCAGCAGCGGTTTTGAAAAATGAGATTCAACAGGAGTTGAGTTTAAAGCACCTTGAATACTCGAGCGTATGCCACCAACCAGCGGCCAGTTGCGGAAAGAGAAATGAAACTTCACAAGGTCTCCGGCTGCAGTTGTCAAGCCGAGCGGGTAGTGTGTGTATAGCTTCGAAGAGCTGATGCTGCACATGGGAACTGGGATTGGGGTTTCGGGTTTCCGATTACCGGAAGCCTCCTCCACGCCTACAGGGCCTTCAGACTGATACGACTTAGATCCTGTGCTCATACTCTCAAGCACTGGCCGTGAAGACCAAAGCCTCAATTGTGACCCCGGAGGCCGAGCTCCCGAAACCGCCCCGAATCCCACAAACTCGATGGAGCCCTGACTGAGGTCCCAACGTCAAGGTGTTCAGGCCAGGGGCCCGAGACAGGGGAGGCTGTGTCGGATGTTGCACATTGAGGTGAAGTGAAGACCCGGTGCCGCCAGAGACGGCGCGCTTCATGTCGCCTTTGCAGTGAAGCCTTTCGGTCGACCTCAGGCCTGTGATCGATTCCGACCCTTTCTCCACTGAGCTCGTGTTTGCTCGCCGGGTACCGAGATTCCAGCCAACCGTTGATCGCGCGTACTTCGGCTTGTTTGGGATCTGCAGCCTTTCTGCGTACACCTATCCAAGTAGGTGACCACCAGAGGATGAGGTAAGGCCACGACATGCAAAGCATTACTGGTGCAATCTGGCGCATGCAAGCAAGGCTGTTTGCGACTGGAACGCATGCGTACTTCACTGGCAATGTTGTATATACATTATATTCAGTACATAGTATATATACTATATATACATATATACATACTATATGGATAGACAGATAGGTAGATATAGATGTTTTGCCAGCTTTGGTTGGCACCTGGCCAACAACATGCGGACATGCATTTCGCCATTCTTCACTGAGGTTCGGACTTCAAGTGGAATTGCAATGCGCGGAACAAAAGCTTTCTGTACCCAGCCGGATGCTTACGCTGAGCAGATTGTCTCCGGTTTCTGCTGGAGATGCGTGCACAGAGAATTAAGATGGAAGTGCCGAGGTTCACCCGACCCTGTCCTTCTTGCAAACGTGATGGGCCCAGTTCTTCGATCATGCGCTGCCGTCTTAGACATGCATCTCAGCCTTCCTCGATCTTCCTTCTTGGGGCTGCACAAATCCGAAACCCTGAAGAGCACGTCTAGCCGAAGCCAACGCCTAGACCAATGTTTACCTTCTCAACCCGCCGGCCGAAATCAAAGCTCCAAGTCCGAAAGGCCCCTGTCAGCAACCCGGAAGCCCTTAAGCAGAAATCCATTGCGGTGGTGTCGTCGTCTCCGTCGTCGTCGTGGTGCTCCTTCTGCTCCTCCTCTTCCTCCTCCGCCCGGTGGCCATCAACATCAGGCCCACGCAGAACTCGGCGCTGTACTTGCTGCTCATGCGATGGCTCCACCGAAACTACGGTGAAGCGCCTGGTCCCCAGAGTGGAGACAGATTTATTCCGCAGTTCAAGTCCATGGCTTCTTGGTTCGAACCTGTGGTTCTGGGACTACTACTGCTTTGGAGCTACACTCCGAAGGCTGTCATGGGACGACTCAGAAGGTGCCGAATAAGGGGCCGAAAAGCGGAAGTCCCCAGCACTTCTAAGGGCTGCCTTGGTGAACAGCGTTGCAACGGATGACCGACGGAGCCCCGGAGATGTCGAGCTTCTGTAGATTCTGGAGACACTTTGCCTGTGCATGCGCTTTTCTCCAAATGCGGTTTTTCAACGGACTGTTACAGTAAGTTCGACACTTGTTTATTCTTGGCTTTCGTTGTATAGTCTCGCAAAGTATTGTATGATTCAGGTTTCGCGCTAGGTCTTGGGATCATGCTGGAACTGTCTAGGGAGTGCAAGTGTGCAGGCTTCAATATTATACTTGAGGTTTCATAGACTTAAACCCTAAGCCCAAACCAAATTTGGAAAGTTTGTAGATTCACTTTCGGGCTTGATGTCAGCATGCGCCCAGAATGGGAGTATGTGCTGTTCGTGCGCAATTGCTACTGTTTCTGTTGCACTGTTGTTATTCCCGCTGTATCGCAGAATCCGTGCCAGAAGCACAAGATTATGCTGAAGTTGGGGGCGCCCAGGACTGGATGCGGGCGAATCACAAATCTTCAACCAACTTAGCATCATCGTCCCGCCCTTGGTTGTGTGCTAGACATGCAAGCTGCTTCTGATTGCAAGGTCCGACTGCTATCTTCAAGCTAGCATGGTCTCGCAGAGTTCGAAGCCCGACAGCCCCGGACGGACTTGGAAGACCTCACATTCAAGGGCCGTCTCAAGTTTCAGCTGCCACCAGCACAATTCCAAAAACAAGTAGACCAGAAATCAACATCTATCCTATCCAGGGCGATGCAGATCCGGACACCCACGCGATCCGGCCGTGTGCTCAGGTCAAAGTCTCATAAGCCTCAAACCGAACCCTGTGCCGAGAATCTTGTCAAGTCTAAATGTAGCAAGAGTGAAAAGGTCTTTCAACAAAGATCGTAGCCGAAGCAAGTTCTCAAAGATCCTGTGCATCTCCTCCGCAAGCAGCAGAGGCTGCAGATCACGCTGGCCATGTGCAATGCGCCCGGTCTCGAGTGGCCATGGGAAAACTGCAAGGAGGCAGGGCTTCGGAGCCCAAGGTGCAGAGTTGGGGGCTGTTCAAGAATTCAAGGAGCACGCCCTGGTTTTATCTATCCTGCTTCAAAGCTTTGATTCATGGACTCCCGTGCAGTCCGCAGTCCTGTGGACATGTGATCTCCGCAGCCCTTTTTTTTCCAGATCTGCAGGTCGAAGGCTACTTGTCCTCTGCTCGGCTTTCGGAGTGTACAGTGGCAGATACTGATTTCGGGTTCGTGTCCCAATTTTGCCATAATGACTGCAATGTCTAGCTGCCCTTGTCCGACGCCGACCGGCGCACCTCAAGGACGTGAGCCCAGTATCTCCAACAGCCAGTGCCACCAGCCCTCCAACAACCGCCAATATCGGACATCCAAACCCTGAGCCCCGCCCTCAAGCGTGCCGAGGCGAAAGCTCTCGCACGTTTCAGCACGTTGCCGGCTCTCCCTGGCCGAGGAGGTCCGCGTGCACGGTTCTCGGCACAGCAGCTTTTGCTTGAGCGGCGGGCTTCGAGATGATGGTGACGATGATCCTAATCTTGTTTGTCGACGGTATCTCTGCCTGTGCGAATCGAGGTTGAGAATCTGCTCAGACGAGCGCAAGCGGCGGGAACTCGTGCGCGCCGAAGTCAAGGCGTGGCAGACTTTGTTTCCGACCAAGAGCCTGCATCCCAAGCGTTGAGCTTTGGCACAAACATGTGATCCAGAGACACGCATACAAAGTCGCCGACACCCTGCATTCGAAGTTTCTTGATTCATGCAAGTCCCCTTCCAGGCCATGAAGCGGCAGTTCTGGGGCCGCCAAGCTGCAAGTCGCATGGGTCGGATGGTGGTTTCGACTTCAACGCTATCTAGGCCCGAGGCTTTCCAGACTCCCCCCTTTTTCAATTAGGAGAGTTTGCTTGTTACCGAGTCCCTGATCAAGTTCAGTGAGTTGGCGCATTAGACGTACTGGAGGGTCATCGACAGAAATCGACAGATGCTTTACCCGAACATTTGTGCTGGTCAGTCTTGAAGCTCGAAACTTCGGAAGCTTGCGGTGCTCTCAGCACCTCAGCTCAGGCACCTATGGCAAGGTCAAGCTCATGTGGGGGCCCTGGACACAGTAGCAAGGGGATTAGAGGTAGGGTCCATGCACCGCATTTTTCTTGGCCGACACGACCTCCACGCGCTTGAGAAACACTTCTAGCTCCTCAAAAACAACGCCCGGGAAGTTCGACACCTAAATCGATTTGGGGTTTACGACTGAGGAGGCTGCAGGAGTTCTGGATCGGGAGAGGGATATGTGGGCTCTTCGAAGAAAGCCAGTGCTAGGCAGCCATGTGCTCTCACGACCTCCATTTGAGCGAAGGGGGTTGGCTGGATCACGAGGCGTTACCACAAGATTCTGACCGATGCCGCAGCATCAGCGGAAGCAACTGCCACCGACTGAGCAAGGGCTTTGGATTGGAAAGCTCGCTCTCCAGCCTCGCTAGCACCCGATCCTACAGCCTAGCAGCGGCAATGGAACTATCATCTGCAATCTTTCTTCCTTTTGCAGTGACCAGACGCTATGCATCCGCGGACATTAGGGCCCTTGAGCGTAGTGCGAAAACAGGTGTGCAACCCTGCTGAGACTTTGAGGCCTTGGGAACCAGGCTCCGTAGGACCTTTATGGTCGGGTGAGAAACCCCTTTGATTGCATTGGTAGCGATCGCTAATTGGATCGCTCGATGTCGGGCCCTGATCCCGGCGGCCGAGACACTACGGTTGAGGACTTCCTGGCCGAGGAGCCAGGCGAACATGACGGATACGGCGATCATGAAGATGCTGAAGGTGATGAGGCGGACGATGCTCTTGATGATCCTTACATCGATCCCGACGAAGAGCTACTACCAGAACCCCATAGGGGAGGCTCTTGGTCACGAGGGCGGCATGGTTTGAGGAACGGTTCCGATGGTTCCTCGAGCCAGCAATCAGCCGGTCGGAGATTGGCTGGCATACGGCTTCCTGCCACCAAGGAGGACGGAAAAGCTCGCGCCCAGCGGAAACCGCGGGGGAACCTCCCTCCGGCTCCAACCTTCGACGGTGACAGGCGGAAGGACGCGAAGTGCTTCCGCAAGTACGCCTCGAAAGTCGACAGCTACGTGGAGATCGCAAAGAATATCATCGACGACTCGGAGATAGGTTTGCGGCTGCACGCGGCTTTGGAGGGCGAGGCATCCGACTTCCTCGAGGATATACCGGCCAAGACCTTTGGCGTCGAGGCGGGCTGGCAGGTGCTTCTTAAGCTGCTCCAGGACAAGTTCGATGAGAAAAGGATGCACAAGGTAGGATCCGCGATGAAAGGCTTCTTCAAGCTGAACCTCGGCGATCGTCAGTACACGATGATGGAGACCGCCGAGGCAATGGATAAGGCAGCTCGCCGTTGCCGGGAAGCGAACCTGACGATCCCGGACGAGATCATGATCTACTTCTTCTTCGAGCATGCTCAGCTTTCCACGGAGCGGCAGGCCAACTTGTTGCTTCGGACCTCAGGTGAGTATGACTGGAAGAAGATGAAACAGGCGGTGGAGCTCCTCTACCAGAACACGCCGGTGAGGAGCGGGCCGTCTGGCGGCCAACCTGGCTACCGGGGCAGAGCAAGGGCCACACACGAGGCACACGTTGATGTGCAGGACCTTTGGAACAAACAGCCAGACTGGAGTGCGACTGAGGAGCAGTGGGGCAATTGGTTGCAGGACTACGACCCCGTGGAGAACCTCTCCGAGCTCGACTTCGACGAGATCCCGGAGGACATTGCGCGGGAGCTCCACACCTGCTTCCAGACCCACAGGGAGAATCGCCAACGCTTGGCGAAAGCAGTGCAGGCCCGTGGCTTCTACGTCGGCAGTACTCCGAAGGGCAAAGGTCGCGGGAAGAGCGACTCCAAGGGCAAGGGCAAGACAAAAGGGAAGAAAGGCGGCGGACGCGCGAGAGGAATGTCCCTGGACGAGTTGAAGGCCAAGACCACCTGCGCAGCATGTGGCCAGCTGGGACATTGGAAGGGCGACCCTCAGTGCCGGGCGAAGTCCGCGAACGAGGCGACACGCACCGGAAACGAGGACGCCGAAGACGAGGATGGCGACTGGTATGGCGAGTACTCCACCGACCAGTGGGCCTCTTGGGAGGCCGACCGCTACGGCTTTCGCGACGACCGCACGGCTTACACGAACGCCAGGACTTCGACGGCTCCCACGGCTTCCCCGGCGGCAAGATCGACTGCGGACAGGCGGGGCGAGAACGAGCTCGAACACGAATCCCGCGCGGTGGCCCGAGGCATTAACCGCGTGAGGTCTAAGGTCGGCTCGGACGTGCACGCCCTGGAGGCCTCGCAAGTGAAGGAGGAGATCAAGAGCGACAACTTCATCCGGGTCGAGGCCATCAAGACGCAGATCAAGGAGGCCCGAGCACCGACAATGTCGCCGAGCCCGGCCCCGGAGGCCGTGAAGCGGGCTTTTGACCAGCTCGGCCTGACAATGGCGACGCCATCGGGAAGCTCAGTGCTGGAGTTGCTAGAGAAGCGCAGCCCCGCCGTCGATGTGGACGCTCTCCGCAAGGCCCTGGTTGTCTTGCGGCCCCTTCGCCACGTGCCCTGGGAGGAGGTTGTGCCCTTTCCGCGAGCGGTGTTGTCCAATATGAGGCGGCCCCCGACCGTCGAAAGCGGCCGCTACTACTTGACGCTGGACACGGCGTGCGAGAATACCGTGGCCGGCGCGACAATCTTGCAGGCGATCACCGTTGCCCTGGAGGAGAAGCACAACCTGAAGCCCGTGATCGAGGCCGAGAGTGAGACCTACTGCTTTGGGCCGGGCGAGCCGATCACCTCTGTGGAGCGTTGGTTCGTGCCGGTCGGCATCCAAGGGACTCACTCTGTGATCTGTACCTCGTCCATCCAGGATAAGGAAGGTGCAAAGATACCGTTCTTGGCGGGACAAGACTGGATGGTCTTCGTGGACGCGTGCATCGACGTGGGACGCAGTGAAGTACACCTGCGGGAGCTCAACGTCACGGCGCCCCTGTTCGTCGACTTCACGGGCCACCTTGTTGTCACCACTGACGAGATCACCGACTGGCGCCAGGGTGTCTACTCCTTTAAGACAGGATACCCTGGACGGCTCTTCGAACGTGCACCACGGCAAGTCCAGGAGTCTACTGCGCAGGCCCAGGACCAGGCCGGAGTGAAGAGCAATGCCATTGACAGCGGTGAATTCAACCCACACTTTGCACCTACACACATGTATGAGCCCAAACACTCCGCAGAGCAAGCCCAACCATGTTGTGTACCAGCTGACATGTGGGAGTACATGCTTGAGAGTCAAGTGTATGTTCGGCACCATCGCAGGCCCCGCAGTGATCTCTTCGTACCTGAGGTTTTTTCCGATGGACCCGACCCCCGGGACCTTCAAGATGTTCGTGTCACTCTCCTTTCCAACGAGACAGAGCCTATCATCGACTCGTGGAAGAGTGCAGCAAACAAGGTCCGGGAGCCGTGGGTTGGGGTCACGTACTTTTTCGGGAAGCAGGCCAGCAACCTCAGTAAGATCGATCTTCTCAGGCCCGCGGTGAAGGTTAAGGTTATTTTGGGTGGTGGAGATGTGTTACATGCTGAGCCAGATGAGTTGAGAACTTTACCGCAGAAGAAGGTGCATCACTTTGACTTGCATGCTGCACAGAAGCTCGACTATCAACATGCACACCACCTTGACATTCCACCTTTAATTCGGAGAGGCCGCTTCGAGATGCCGTTCGGTGAGTTTGGCTCTGAGCAACAACGTCTTAGGACTACTTCCCGCGCCGCATCACATGCGCCGCACAAAGGCGCCCTCGAATCGGAAGAGCAGATGCCCGGACTGGGGACGCCTGGTGGGGTCTCTACTGGAGCTCGTCCATCTGGCGATCGACCTGGAGCGCCACACAGAGGTGATGCGGCTGGCCAAGCACCGGTCTCCCTCGGTGATGGCATGCATCGTGGCGGAGATGACGGCAGAGCGCGAGCCGGCCACACTTCCGGGCACGGCGCCCCCGATGACGACGACAGCACCGGGACAGACGAAGAAGATGATCTCGGGCGGCTACATGGCGAAGCCGGAGGCGTGCAATCATCATCCGGATGTGGCCCGCCGCACGGGGAACGCCCACGGCCAGTTCATGGAGTGCCTGTCGTGCGGCCAGATGTGGAAGGCAGTGAAGTACCTCGTGCCGCACACCGGGGAGACGATTCCCATCTACACGATCCAGCACGGACATCGTGCGGTACCAGGAGGCAGGATCGTGCAGAAGCCGGTCGAGGCCGGCCCCACGGCGGGAAGCTTTCCAAGGTTGCAGGACTGCTATGCGTTGCGCTCGCCGCACTCATGGGTAACAACTTCGAAACCTACGTCCAGCCGTTCCTCGAAGGCAACTCGGAGGAGTCCCTCTACGAAACGCAAGGAGGAGGACAGCTCCGCCGCACCGTCAAGTGGCAAGACGGATGGACCGATGGAGGACGAGCCGGAGGAGGACGTGGCGTTGAGTCGGCTCCCCAAGGCGCAACGCGAGCGGCTTATGCAGCTGGCGGCGCAACGGCTGGAGGATCGTCGTCGACAACATGCACAGGAGGAGCGGGCGCTCGAGGAGACGGAAAAGCGCCGATACCAGCGGCCGGAGGTGGCAGCGGCAAAGGGCAGCAAGACGGTCTTCGAGGAGGACCAGGACAGCCTGAGCGACTTCTCGGAGGTGCAGGCGGTCACGGACTCGGAGAAGTAGACCATGATGCTCCCCTACCGCTGCGCAACGGGCAGCTACGTCGCATGCAGAACCACGCCCGAGCTGCGCTGAAGGCGGACAGGCTGCACCGCGACGCGGTTGTCGACCGCTTGGGACGGAGCCGCTGGCCGCGCAGAGCTTTTCGCTTCGATGTCGTCGAGATGCTCGGCGGCAGCTCCATGGCCTCTGTAAGAGCCGCTTTTCATTGGGGGCTCCGAGTGCTGCAGCCCATCGACCTCCGGTGTGGCATGGACTATCGGCGCCCAGCCGATCGAGAATGGCTACTACAAACCCTGGAGCGGTGCAATGCGCGGCTCGTTGTGGTGGGGTTCCCTTGCACTTCTATCACCTCGATTACCACACCACAGGGAACGCTCGGTGGTGCTCACCGGGGTGATTCATCCGAGACCGTGTTCGTAGATCTGGCGAGGCAGATATTCCAAGCCCAGCGTCGTCGAGGAGGCCACGCCATCGTTGAGAACCCGGCTCAACTCGAGAAGTTCCACCAGGACGAGCTCAAGGAGGTTCGCCGCGACAACTACGAGACAACGACCGACCTCTACTTGCGCGAGATGATCAGCCAGCCGGGTTTGCCAGAGATCAAGAAGGTGCGCTTCATCGCCACGCATCCGCTGATGGTGGACGGTTTGGCGAGGAAGTGCTGCGAGACTACCGAAGGAGGCGGAGACCGCGACTACCACGTGGTCTATCCACCTGCCCTTGGTGATGCGATTTGCCGGTCGTACTTGGACGTGGTGGCTGCCGAGGACTACGGCGCGAGCGCTTCTTGGACGCCTTCTACTACCAGGGCGGTTCACTACGTCGACGTGATCCGGCGGGAGGATGAATGGAGGCCGCTGCTGCAACAAGCACAAGAACTACTTGGCCGCAAGACGGCCAATTCGCTTCAGGTGCACCCAGAATCGGACCTCTACGGCAAGGTGGCTAAGCTCGTTCCGTGGCAGCTGGCTTCCGTACAGGTGGCTCATCTACCTAAGGCGAAACAAGTGAAGCCGGGCCTCGAGGACTGCCACCGCGCCTCGATCCTCCTGGTTAACGACGACAGCATCACCATCGAGACAGAGTTTTTGAGAGATGCGCAGGCACCACGGGAACGATTCGTCACACCGGTTCGTGTGGCAATCTTCGTTCTTGGCTATGCACCTGGAGAACCTGACGCTCCAGCGCCCGCGAGACCACCAGCCGTGCAGCCGGCGCCCGAGGACGAGGTGGTGCACGATGAGGTGTTCGAATCCCTGGCTCGAGAAGGACTCGTGCGAAACGATGCTGGAGGTGGCGAGTGCTGGTTTGTAGGTGGGTCCCTTAAGTCCAGTGAGAAGCCTCTAGCCAAAGCATTGGTCAGGATGCACCGCAACCTTGGCCACCCTCGCCAGGAGGACTTTACGCGGGCACTCTCTCAAAACCCTAAGGTGACTCCGGAGGCTGTGGCGCTTAGCAGACGACTTCGTTGTGCCACCTGCGAACGGACTCGGAAACCGTTGCCTCCGAGACCAACCTCTTTGAAAGCTACGGGCCCCTTCAACTCCCGAGTGAGCCTTGACTTTGTGTACATGCACGACGCGAACAAGGAGGGCTTCCTCTTCTTGCACATCCTGGAACCGAACGGCTCCTACAACGTGTTCTACCCGGTCGAGTCCCGAGACCCGTCACACGTATTTGACACTTTCACTACTGTGTGGGCGTCTTGGGCGGGCTACCCCGACTTGCTTGTGGTCGACCAGGATGGTGCCTTCGAGGGAGTCTTCTTCGACAAGCTAAGTGCACTGGGCTCAGTTGTGGAGCCCATCGCAGGCCAAAGCCACTGGCAGGCAGGGGCCGTCGAGGCTTATAACAGGGCCTTCCGTTTCGCAGCAGCCAGAGCCATAGACGAGCACGGCCTGAACGGATGGAGCGACATGAAGATGATGGCGGCCATGGTTGGGTCGTCTCTCAACGATAAGATCAGGACGTGCGGCTGCTCACCAAACGAATGGCTGTTCGGTAAGAATCCCAAGGTGCCCTGGGATCTCCTGAGCCCCGACGGCAAGGTCGAGACGCTACAAGGCCTCGAGCAAGATCAGGAGTTGAGGAGGAGACAGCAGGTCAGGGCCACCGCGGACGTCAAGATCGCCGAGTTCACCGTGAACGATGCTTTGCGACAGGCTGTCTTGAGGTTAGATCGGCCTTCGCGGAACACCTACGAACCAGGTGAGCTTGTGGCTTTCTGGCGAGATGCTAAGATGAAGCGGGACTCCAAGACCCGCAAGTTCAAGCGCGTGCCCGCGATGTGGTATCGCGGGACCATCATCGGACCGCACAAGGGCGACCACTCTCAGTCGAACTACTGAGTCACGTCCGGTGCGAGGTGCATACTAGTGTCAAAGGAACAGCTGAGGCCTGCCTACGGCACCGAGTTGTGGAGGATCCAAAGCGACGAGATGCAGAGGATTCTCGAAACACCGCCGGAGGAGTATGTGGACGAGCGTAACGGACCACCTCCGGAAGCCGCGCAGGAGCCCGGAGAGGTGATCCCCTTCTTTGAGCCGGATGGCGCGGTCATTGGCGCGGCGGGCATCGGCAACATCGGCGAGGCCACCGCGGAAGAGACCGCACACCACGGGAGTGAAGCAGTACAAGCCGGCGGAGACGAGTCACCACGCGAGAGGTCTCCCCGGAGGCTGGAGTCACAGGCGGCTTCGTCACGGGAAGCACCTTCAGTCGGGACCGATATGACACAACCGTCACCGACTATGAGGACGAGGCTGCCGCATCCCGAGGAGCCGGAACCAAAACGGCTCCGGATCGACGAAGAGGAAGAGGACCTCGAGACCTTCGACGCGGCGGTGCACCTCTGCTCGACCTACGTGCCCGTGACCCTGCAGGAGTTTCACGCGAAGCCGGACGAGTACTTCCAGGACGAAGTTCTAGCCGCGGCAGTGGCTGGTTCGAGGGCTACTTGCTCTACAAGGAAAGAGCAAAAGGCGTTAGAGAAGGAGATTCCCTTCTCGATGATCCCCGAGGAGCAGCGGCTGGACTACCACGACGCCCTCGTGAAGGAGTGGGGCGTTTGGACTAAGTACGAAGCCGTTGCGCCCCTCGACCTCGAGACTAGCGCCGCTGTTTTGGAGAAGTTCGACAAGTCTCGCATCCTCGACACCTGGGTGTGCTACCGGAATAAGAACGCAGCCTTTCCCTGGTTGCCGCTGAAGGCGAAGGCGAGGCTAGTTTGTCGAGGAGATCGAGACCCAGATCTTTTGACACTGAGGCGCGACGCGCCAACCTTGACGCGCATGGGCCTCATGGTCGTACTTCAAATAGCGGCTTCGATGAGGACGTGGTTCATCTTCAACTCAGACATCACCGGAGCTTTTCTTCAGGGTGACCAAAGTATGGCGAGCCGCAGCGAGCCACTCTTTCTGAGACAGCCTCGTGAGGGCCTGCCGGGCCTAGTAGCCGGTCAACTGTTGCTGGTGGTGCGCGGCATCTTCGGCTTGGCGAACTCGCCACGGCTTTTCTGGCGACACCTACGGGACACACTGAAGAAGCTCGGCTTTGTGCAGTCGGTGCTGGATAGAGCTTTGTTCATGTACTACTTAATGGGCAAGCTGGTGCTGGTGCTAGGGGCGCACGTCGACGACCTGATCGGCACTGGTGACCCCGAGAAGGCGGACCCGATCTTGCAGAAGGTTCGCGAAGCCTTTGACTTCGGCGCTTGGGCCGACTCGAGGGAAGACGAGGTGCTGGAGTACGGTGGGAAACAAGTGACCAAGGACTCCAACGGCGTCGTCACCCTCTCGCAGGAGAAGTTCACCAAGGCGATCACCATCGAGCCCGTGCCGAAGTGGAGAGCTATGACCCCAGCATCGCCGCTAGGAGCTCGCGAAGTCACTGAGCTCAAGAGCGGCGGAGGATGCTTGCACTGGCTGATCGGGCAAACCAGACCGGACCTTGCAGCGGCTACTTCTTTGAATATGTCTGGGCAGCCCATGGTCAGCAACCTCGTCGAGATCAACAAGCTGCTGCGTGAGGCCCAGAAAACCCAGGACTGGAGCCTTAAATTTGTCCCTGTGCCGCTGCAGAACGCGAAGATCATCGCCTACAGCGACGCCTCGTGGGCCAACGCGGAGGGTTTGAAGTCGCAGGCCGGCTTCCTCACCTTCATAGCCGGGCCCGATGTGCTGACCGTGCACGGCGACCAGGCCTCCTTGATGGACTGGCGGTCGCACCGAATTCAGCGACAATGCCGCTCCACGCTCGCCGCCGAGACTATGGCGATGGACACGGCGTTCGACAGTGGCATCTTCCTGAGGGAGCTCCTGTCTGAGGTGCTCGTGATGAGCTACATGCCGATTCAGAGTGGCATTTTGCCACCCGATTTCCTTCCGGTTCACCCAGTGACGGACTGCAGGTCATTGTACGATCTGTTGACTAAGGACGGACCTGTCAGTAGCACTCAGGAAAAACGCCTGACGATAGACGTCGGCGCCATCAAGCAGAGCGCTGAGGAGTTCGACCCCGAAGGGGAAGCTTTGAAGCAGGTCTTCAAATGGGCAGATACAGATCACCAGTTAGCCGATCATCTTACTAAGGCCAAACCTCCCCACATACTGCGTGACATCCTGTCGCAAAACTGGTTGATTCTGCAAGCCCTTGATCCATCCTAAACCGGATGAAGATCAACAAAGAGGTTGTTCAGTGCAATCTTTCTTCCTTTTGCAGTGACCAGAC
>CAJNDV010019002.1:136045-156145 GCA_905221635.1 Symbiodinium sp. CCMP2456 | reverse complement strand
AATAAAATATAATATAATATAATACAATACAATATAATATAATAAAATAAAGTATGCACAGTCCTCACCCTCCAACTTCTTGGTGACGCGGTTTAAAAGCCATCGTTTTTGCCCCAAAGCTTTCAGTTTCCAGGTGCTGACCCAGGTGCTGGGTGGCTGGGAGAAGGAGGACTCTTGCAGTTTGTGGTCTAGGAGCGTAGCATATCCGAAGCCAGTTGTTTGACTGCCGTAATGAAATGCCTTGGCAAAACTCTTGCCATGCCAGCTTTCCATTTTGGGTCGGGCCGTGTACTCGGATCTTGCAGTCGGGGTCCTACCATGTCGGGCCTGCATACAGGAAGTCAGCGTGTCCCAACCCGAACACCCATTTGTCGGGACGTCACACATGCCTGCCGATGAGAGTGTGCGAAATGAGGGGGTTTGGAGCCCAGCAGGTGCAGCAATAAGCCCGCAAACATGAGCCTTAACCAACTCGCGAGGATCCGATGACGTCCTTGATGCTGGAGAACCGCGAAAAGTATTTGGCGGCACTGCAGGCTCAGCTTTGAGGTTGCCGCTGACTTCTCTTTACTTTTTACTTCCTATTGGCATGGTGGTATGGTATGCGGCAGAGGCATCGGCGGAGATGGAAAGGCATACGGACAAATCTCCACTGTGGCGCGTCTAGATCCTTGCTTTCGGGGCGTGGGTTGTTGTTGGTTAACCCAAACAGGACTGTAAGCCCCCGGCCCAAATTCCTGAACCCTGAATTGTGTGATGCTGATCCCTCAGTCTCGTTCTTACTACCTCAGCCATTTGGGCACTCTAACTGGATAGGCAGGCGGAAAAAGAGGTCCCCCAAAAAAGGAAAAGAACCTTATCCCTGAGGCCTGCCTATTCGAGACTCTACAACCTTACAGCTTCCCGTGCTGGCAGGACCTGACACAGCGGCCGTTTACCGTGTCGTGTCCAGAGAGGCCGAAAGAGCGTACTCCTCAGCAGTCAGCGTTTTAGGGTTCGGGTTTCGAGTTTAGGGGGTTAGGGGTTAGGGCTCAGGGGTTTGAGGATTTGGGAGCTTAGGGGTTTAGTTTGAGGCTGCAGGGTTTAAGCAAGGGTTTACGAAGAGGTTCCTAGAGCAGAAACGTCAGTTCGGGTTCAATTGATTGCAATGCTGTGCCGGGTTTCAGGAGCTTAGGTTCGGGCTTGACTATGCTTCAGGGATTGGCGGTGTCCTCACTCAAAGTTTGGCGCCTTCTAACATCTGTGGGTGTGTCAGTCACCGGTTTAGCATTATCAACCATATCGGATGCTCCGTAGATGATATCTGGCCATTGTGGGGCACGTGCGATTCAAAAGCAACTTTGAATGTTCGCATGACCCAAACCATGCTTCTGTAGACTGGCAAATTACATGTAGCAACCAGTCGCCCAGTTCGGAGCCTTCAACCACGATCTTGATGAGATAGTTGGGTTGATGCCGGGATGTTTTTTTCCACAGTTGTGCTGTGAAAATCAGGCGCGTGAAATATGGTGTGCAGTATAGTCCTGGTCTGAGAGCACGAGCATTAACTGCAGTTGGAGTGTGGCTAGGCTAGGTGCCGTATTTTGCCTGCCCCGTGATCCCAGGTCCAAGTGGCAGTGCCATTTAGATCAGAATGTGGAAAGCCCAGGTGTGTAGTGCACGGCGCGTTGGGGAGTTCAGGTTGCCTTTCGGAGTTCGTCCTTTTGTGGCCTTCGGTCATCTTTCATTTCGACATCGATTTTAGCGATTAGGCGATCAGATCCGAAAGCTGCTCAGGACTTAGGGGTGGAAGGTGCCGGCAGGGTGTCCCTGGGAGGGCGCTTTGGTAAAGGTGCATTCGTTTCAAGACGATCGCTTGGTGTGTCAGATGTCCCGAGCAGCACTCTACTGGTAGCAAGCTCAACGGCTTTCAGCAAATTCCGCAACTGGTCGGAGGTTCTAAGTTGAAAATGGTGTTTGGGACTCTTGAGCGACAGACTGTGGTCCAATCGGTACACTCCTGTTTCGTATCAATGATGAAAAAGGCCACCGCTTTGGAGCAGGTCGGGCCTGATCTACAAAGAGAGTAGTCCCTCCGATTGATTCTGCAGCCTCTACGAGATCATGGCAGGAGGCTGGACAAGCAGTAGACAGATTATATGATGATGGTGAAAGCTGAAAGGAAAAGCATTCTGACTGAGTCGTGCGGATCAGGCCTAAATCCTGGGATGTGCCCAGAAATGCACCCGAACGCCTGCAACGCACACCGTACGATGAGGATGGCTTGGAAGCATGTCGCAAATTCCTAGCAAGATGCTGCTGATAGCGACCGATGAAACCAGGCACTTGTAGTCTCCATATTAAATATCGTATTACTCTCAGCCTTGCTGGGACGTCGTCTGCAGCTCTAGGAGCCTTTGTCTTTCCTTTCTTTATGATATGTGCATGCGAGAGTGCTGAGCGAGTCGTCGCAGTCGTCGCATCTTGGGCCTTCAGCCCGAAAGGCGAACGCAGCACATCCGTCCTCTCGACCGTGATTTTCACTTTTACCTGGCCGAGGTGCTCATGTGCTCCCTCTTCGACCTGCTCTTTGAAGTACTGGGCGTCGCGGCCTCACAGGGGTGAGTTCCAAGGTCTGGGCCCCATGATGGTACTCCACACAGCATAAGCTGCACTATATAAGCAACCCGAAAGTGGAATACCCTCTGGAATGGCCCGTCATGCTGCCCAAATCAAGTGACTGGTGCTTCAATCGGCTGAAAACCCAACCCGCAGTAATTAGAGAACAGCCCGATTTGCACTGCACCTCTAACCTACCCCCTACTGGTAGCTCCTAGACATCCCTAAACCCCCAAGCCCGAAGTCCCAGTATAGCTTCCGAAGGCAGAGCTGCTCCTGCGGGAAGATGTCGGGGAGGACTCCGAGGGGTCGTTGGCTCAACCGGGAGTTGGACAGGGCACAGGATTTTGAGTTAATGTAGGGGCCTTAATAATTAGAATAGGGTTTGGGTATAGTATACTGTACTATACTTATAATAAGGAGCCCCCAAAACCCTATTCTAATTATTAAGGCCCCTACATTAGGGTTTGACTCTGGAGTTTGGGCAGTTCATGTTCCTCCATGCTGGAAAAGCCTGCAGTCGAGAAGCTACAGACGACTAGGATGTAGGGCAGTGGAGCTTCAGAGCCTCCGGAACCTGGATTTGGAGTCTAGGAGGGTTGGAGGCTTGAGGAAGGGGGGGGGCATTGAGTCAGCTTGATTGGGATGCTCAGCATTAGTTTCGTTTCAGATGGCTCAAGATGCCTGGATATGCCTGGATGTGGTTTCAGGAGGGTTTCCCCCAAGCTCCCCAAACACCCTAAACCCCAAGCAAGGCCTGGGCCCAGAGTCGCCCCAAGTCCCGGAACAGAGGCCGGAAGTGCCGCTGATGCGGCGGATGTCTCTGCCCTTGGCCATGGAGCATGCCAAGAAGATGGTGAATGGAGAGCTCGGTCCTTGCCCAGGGTTTCGGGCTTCAGACTGAAGCACCTGTTGTCTTATTGGGATCCAAGTATGAGAAAGTTCGAATGTAGACCTCTGCCGACAGAGTTCTATCCAGATGAGAGAGTGAGTTCCACAATTTGAGGGTCTGCAGTTCTGAGTTTGGAGTGCAGATGCCCCTCGCCGTCGAGGTGCCAAATCTCTGACACCGGAACGTATGCCCTGCTGTATTCCGCAGGGATCCTCAGCGGAGTCGCAGCTCGTGACATTCTGTGCTCTTCTCTTAAAGCTGAGGCAGCCTTCCCGTCAAAGGCCCCACATGCCCGTTGGTACCGAAACACCGCCTTTGAAGTCCTCAGAGTGTTAAGACTATTCAAAAGTCATGCAAAGCCGCAGAGAGCATTGCTCAATATAGCTCGGTGCAGAGCCGGCTGCAGAAAATCTGCCATGCAAGCGCTACAGTATACACCCTACAAGCCCCTAAAAGGGGTTTAGGGTTTAGGGTTTAGGGTGCAGAGCTGGCTGCAGAAAATCTGGGGCCTCAAAGTGAGCGCTCTTCCCAGGTCTTCACCCGCAGCGTGGCCGTGAAGCTGGGCAGATCTAAGGAGGTCAACTACCAGCCCGGGCCCCATATTCTAGAATATTATAGTATAGTATATTAGTATATTATAGCATACATACTATAGTATATCATAAGATCGTATACTGTATTATAATATATTTGTGTATAATATGACATGATGACATATTGTGAATAATTTTGGTATACGAAAAATTATAACATTCGGGCGTTCCGAAGCCAAGTAGCGGCCGTTTGGTGGAGTTTGTAGGAGGTGGTGAGGAGTGTTTTTGGGCTTTCGCACGGCATCTATATGGAAGGGTGTTATTTTTTATTCCTCAGCTGTTGAGCTGTAGATGTCTTCAGGCTATTAGCGCTCAGACTGGCTTTTCGAACTGACCTCAGCGTATTCTCTATCGTCGCCATTTCCTTTGGACACTTCAGGCTTCAGGGTCCGGAATCCTTCACACGCAGTTGCAAGCTCGGAAGTCTGAAGAGCACCTTATGCGTCGGCGTTCTGGTGTTCCATGAGTATTGGCCTCAGGAACAGATTTTTGAATGCACGGCAACCGGAAGTAAGCACAGCCGAGGCATCAGCATACCTTTGGAGAGCTGCTGTTTCAGCTTACACCTGGCGTCGGAGGCCCAGGTATTTTGGGGCATATGCTTTCGAAAAGCAACAAGAATGACCGCGACCGCGGGACGAATATAGCAACGGTGGCAGCAATGCAACTGCAACGGCATCAGTATCAGCATCAGCAGCAACAGCGCCAGCAACAACAACAATCAGAGGGATGTTGATCAGAACAGTACTTGTAGTAGCAACACTGGTAAACACGACAGGCATATAAAATAAAGTAAAAGCGCCTATGCGGATACGCACAACGATCAGATTGATGTTGCTTCCGGGTGAAAGCCGCGAAAATACATACCTGCTTGGACACGTGTCGGAAGCAGACATCTCAAGCGCAGTGCCATAGATTGTCGTCGCGCATATCATGCCATGGAGTCTCTTCAAGTCGAAGAAGACGCTACAAGGGCCGTGAGGGCAGAGCGAAGGACATGGACGCCGATCAAAGTTGCAGTGGCCGTTGGTGTGGTGATCTTTAGCCTGGTTTTCAGCGTCTTCTTGATTGTTTCCCGCATCGTGCGCGGCGGCGGTGGCAACCCACCTCCACACGACGTCTGCGAGGACTTGCCGTACTCCTCAGTGCCTGTACCTGCGATCACAGTCGGCTTTGCCGAACCGGTCGGGGACTGGGAGGCTTGCCCAGTGTCCACGGTCCCTACGCGGAGAGATTTTCCAACCGCAATGTGCCGCAGATACCGCGTGCCACTCGACTATAGCCAGGGACTGGCCGCAGGCAACATCACCGTCATGGTGAAGCGCTCTCGTGCTGCCACAGAAAGCGACGGCCAGCTCTGGATGATGGCAGGAGGCCCTGGTTCGCCTTCGCATTCCGACCTAGGAGCGATTTCAAGTCCTGGAAAGGTGAATTATACGCTGGACCACCGCGGTACTGGATGGTCCACCTTGTTGGATTGCCCAAAAGTCCGCAAGCAGCCTGGTAATTTGCCCTGGGGCAACTCGTGGATGAAGTGGGTAGGTCTTGGCAACGTGTCTGCGGAAACTGTTGATGCCTGCCTGGCCGAAATCGCAGGGGACATTGGCGCGCCCAAGCATTTCACTGCGGCCAATGCCGCGCGAGATCTGGCCTCCATCATCATGGCAATTCAAGCCGAAACAGGAAGCACAGCCGATGTTGGCATCCATGGTTTTTCCTATGGAACCGTTTGGGCGCGACGCTTCCTGGAGCTGCAGGGCCAGGAGTTTCCCGTCATCGTTTCGCATGTCGGCATTGATGGCGTTTGCAGTGGGGACTATGACTACGGGCAATATGCGTTGATGGCAAACAGTGCCGGGCGGCGGCTGTTGGACGAGTACTGCGATGCAGATTGTCGTGGCAAGCTTGGCGCACCTGCCACTGGCTCTCTTGCCGTTTGGTTTGGGGAGGCTGTGAAGGAGATTGACAAAGCCATTACCGATGGTTCAGAGGGCTTCTGTGCTAAATACCTTTGGGAGCGTTTTGCAAAGTCATCCGCTCTTTCAGGGTGGACAGCCAAGGCCTCAATCAAGGAGGCTCTGGGTGCAATAGGCTATATGCATGTTACGTACGGATCAAAAGCAATGACACAGTTTGTCGCGTTCGTTCTCTCCTTGCGACGATGTCTCAGAGATACAACTGCTACTTCTGCGACCATCCCGAGTGATTTCTGGGCAGTTGCTCACAGAATCGACCTTAGCGTTCGCGTTGCGACACGCTACATTGAAACCAATCCGTCCTCCTTTGCCGCGATTCTTCACCACATCGTCGGCTTCGGTGACATGTGGAAGGGACCTTAGTTGTAACCGTAACCTGTAAGCTTCGTCGGGAGAGCAAGCAAACGAACACAAGCAGCATCAACAAAAGCCCCACTGTGTCGCAGCTTGCTTTACCCAAGGAAGGGGCCTCCCGAGCTACACGCATGGGGGTTGAAGGATGCAAGGCATGGCAGCTGCAGTTTGGAATCATGGCGACACTTCTTCGATGAGCAGGTCTTCTGGGCACCGGACTTCGTGACCTTGATGAGCCGATATCAGGATGTGTTCAATAAGCACGGCTATCGCGAGAATTCTGCGCTCGTCCATGGCAGTGGTCGTACTTGGAGTAACGTGACGGTTCTCGTGACCAACGGAGACTTGGATGGGCAGACTCCTTTGCGATTTGCCCGTGCCGCCTATGAAGCTTTGCCAACGTGCAAAGCCAAAGTGGAGCTTCCAACCGGAAGACACTGTGTCTCTACCGATTCGTGTCTCCAGAAAGTGGTTAACGCTTTCTATCGCAGTCCGGCAAGTTCCTGCCCTTCGGGTTCGGTGAATCCGTCAAGTTCCAGTGATCTTGGGCAGGCTCTGGAAGCATTCAATTCAGGCGATTGTAGTGCCAAGAAAGTAGAGACGTGGACAGGCTTGCTGCCTGTAGATGATTGTGGGCTGGAGCATTCCAGCTCCGGTTGTGATAAGAGTTTTGGAGCTGACGGCGATGGAGTTTGCGACATGTGTTTTGAAAAATGCGTCGAGTTGCTGGACAAGGCAAACGTGCCGAACTCAAGATGCGTTTGTGCGGCAGAGGCTGCTCGCTGTGGAGCCAGAGGCAATTGCACAGCCGGAGGGTTTGCATTCTGCTCAAAAGAAGCGTCAAACGCCGGCTGTGACAACGAGGACAAGCTGTGCCAGGATCCAGCACCAATCGTAGCATAGTCCTGTCGCCCAGAATGTGAATGGCCGCCATGCATCTTTGAAATGGCGTTGCAAGACCCGCGCCAGCAGCAGGCGTTGCATGACTTCCTGCAAGTGGCTCAGCCATATGGCTGTTGAAAAAGTTTGCTGGCTCTCTGCAGGCTCTGTCTGCTACATTTCTACAACCCCGCAACCCCTAGCTGCATACGGTACACACCCATGACTGAAAGCCTTAAAGTTCTACCGAGACCGGTGGACGCCTGACTCAACAGCCTTCCTGAGGGCTGTCCCTGCACCCATGCATTTTCCAGCTCCCACTCCGAGGCGAGAAATCATGGCATTCTCAACTCAGTGCTGCACATCCTCGTGCCTGACTGATATTTTGGAGTTAAGGGTTTGACGACTTCTTTTCTGTTCTCGTGGGGCGACCGGGCGAGGGGGTTGGGGGGCAAGGGTGAGGGAGATGGAGTTTGTGGCGCTTGGGGGCTTGGGGCTTGCTGATTCGGCACTTGCAAGTTTGCCCTCGAGTCAGAAGTTTACGATTCCTACTATGCTATCTATGGTGTCATATGCATAGCAGCAGCTAGCTTCAAGCCAGGATAGAATACACTGCCAGAATTATCCCTATGAGAATGCGCTTATTTTCATTAATTAGAGGGTTGTACGAGGATGAGAACGTTGAAACTTCCCACGGCTCGTTAGGGACCGAAAAAGGACACAAGCACACATTTTACGGTGATTTCCCTACATCGTTGGGCTTCATTATAAGGAGATTTTGTATGGGCAATCCCTATCCTGTTTTTGACTTACGTTGTTTTGGTGCAGGAAATCAGAAACTGCTCCCTAAATGCTTCCGAAGCTTGAACCCTCAAATCTGGCAAAGCATGTGAGCATATCAGGGCCTGTATTTTGTCACGTAACTGCCTCGGTCCTAGCATAACTGTAATGCAAGATGAGTATTCCAACCCATGGTAAGAGCAGCCATGGATTCGTATTACTGCTACGATTGCTACTGTCACTAGCCTTCAGGCGCTGAACCCCGAGACGGCCTCGCAGCTGGGTTCTCAGCGTCGAGCGCTTCAACTTCAGGGACTTCGACTCGAGGGTGCTGCCACGGTGCTGCGTGCCTTGGGCTTTCAGGAGCAATGGTTGTGACAAGCCCAAAGAATTACAAAAGGTCGAGGAAATACGCCAACTGCACGTAGTTCTCTTCTTGCTACGGCGCATGCTGCGTTGTATATCGTTCAAGACGCTCTTTAAGGCCACGGCATCAATTAAACAGTAGTTGTGTAGCTCTGCCTTGCCCGCATCTGAATTTAAAATGGCCCTTTGCTCCTTGGATGTGGGAACTGGCAGCAGCAATCTGTCGTTCCTCTTGTTTTTGCAGCTGTGACATGAGTGCTGCAATATGGGATCGAGCCAACAGCTCACACAACTGCACAATGTTTCCACTCCACGGCCGTAAAGGGGGCCGTGGTTTGTGCTAAACCTGTTTTGGCCATCTCCTCAAAGCCGAGGGTACGACCACCTGTCTCCGCCAGGATGCCCCAGCTCACAAAGCCAAAGAAGGTGCGGCTTGTGAAGCAGTGGAAGGCCTGCGCTCCTTTCTGCTGCTAAGTCTGCCAACTACATGGAGGGCATTCCTGTTAGTTAGAGCTCGGGTGCTGTCTGGTTCAGCTTGATGACGCAGGACCGTCGGGAATCTGGCATGAGCCTGGTGCATGTCGCCTACTAGTGGTGCGCAGCCTAAGCGAACTCGTAGCAGGCCAAGCTGAGCCAGATCCAGAAGAGCCTACTCGATGCTGCGTATGGGCCGGCCACCCAGTGGGGACCAAACCCCAAACCTCAAACCCAACACTCACACCCTGAACGCCAGACTCGAAATTCTAAGCTGCAAGACTGATCATGTTATCCACCTGCAACACGAGCTTTTAATCTTACATTCCATTTTTGAAAGTTTCTACATATGATTGCAGCAAGTGGGTAGGTAAGTAAGCAAGCAAGCAAGCAAGCACGCAAGTAAGTAAGTAAGTAGGTAAGCAAGTATGTATGCATCTACGTATGTATGTACGTATGTATGTATGTATGTATGTATGTATGTATGTATGTAGGTATGTAGGTGTGTATGTGTGTATGTGTGTATGTATGTATGTATGTATGTATGTATGTATGTATGTATGTATGTATGTATGTATTTAAGTATATTACTTCGCATGTAGGTGTGCGGGTATGTGCGAACGTCGTATGCATGCATGCGTGCATGCATGCATGTATGCATGTATGTATCTAGAAAGTAGGTATGTAGGTACGTAGGTACGTAGATAGGTAGGTAGGCAGGTAGATAGATAGGTAGATAGGTAGATAGGCATAGCTGTGCATTGTAGGTATGTAGGAAGGTGGGCGGGATGGAGGGTGTGTATGTATGTATGCATGTATGTACATATGTACGTATCGCACTATGCAGACATATTTGAGTTTCGGCTCCCTGTCTGTCTGGTCTGTCCGTCTGATTGCCCGCCTGTACGCCTGTCTGTCTGTCTGTCTGTCCACTGTGGCTGCCTTTGCCTGTCTTCAATTCTTCAATCATGTTCCCATGATTGCATACGCAGATCTGAGGCTGCAACTGCGGTGGCCTCCCCATCCAAAGGACCTTGCTGGGACGGAGTGGCACATGAACCGTTCAAGATTCAAGTCTAGCAGATTTCGGGCTATGCTTCCGAGCAAGGGCACACACTCCGACGGCTTGCTCAGGCCGTTGTCGTAGCCCACACCCGGTACCGAAGAATAACCGAAGAATACAGCATTGTCGTTATCCTGCTGGCCTCTACGAGTCCGCGGCATTGCTGCTCGAGCGGCCTTGGTTGATCAGTGAGGGATGCGCACAGGAGCAGAAGCTCTAAGACGTTCCATGCATTCTGCGGCAGTTTATTTGGACTGCGGACATCTGAGGCACAAGCTCAGCGATGTGCCTACCCGGGGCTTCGTCACCTCGTCGCCGTAGCAAGTAAGATTACCACGGACAGCACAAAAACACAAAAAACACGAGAAGCTCCGTCCCAAAGATCATGAAAGCTGGAGAATCAGCAGAGAGCCAATGATCATGCAAGCTGGAGAATGCGAAGAGAGATATCGTGTGCCTTTCGCTTCTGAGGTCTCTTAACTGTGACACGTAGGCAAAGCCGTAAGACGAAAGCCTGATGCACTAATCGCACATCATGCTCTGCTAGAGTCGCTAGAAGCAGAAGACAGGCCCTTGAGCTCACTGCAGAGGTTTGTCGAATTCACGCACATTGAAGGCTCACATTTTATGAAAGCTTGCAGTTGAGAGTGACATCTGCAGTGCCGCAGCGAATGCTTGACGAAGAGGGTTTGCAAGCCCAGAGAATGCTCAACTCTTGCAGACCTTTCTGGTGCCTGAGCAGGAAGCCAAAACTGAGCCACAGATATTTTGAAAGCTTGAACTGGCTGCGAGAAGAAGACCGAGACTCACAACCCATATCCTTTCAAAGGACTTCTGGGAATTGCCTACGCCCGCCCGAGACCTCGGCTTCAGTTGTCGTGCTCATGCTTTGGTAGGATTGAGGTCTGGGGTTTCGAATTTGGGGTGTTTGCTTTGCTGTCAGACTTCACGGTGCGGGTTGAATGTTTCTGGGACTGCAAGCGCACTCTTTGAGGGGTGTGCATTGATTTCAGGAGCTCAGGCCACTGCAACATGCCTAATGTGGCGCGAGCTCGTCGTGCTTAAGTTTGCCCTGACTCCAGTCCAAAGCTTGTCCTTAGCCGCCTCATGTTTTCGATTTTATCCACAACTTCTTGACGTCGTGGAAGCCTCACGAAGTTGATCGCTCCGTTTATGGAGTCACCATCAACAAGATCACGTCAACACCATCAGCATCAGCAGCTGCATCACCGTTCCCAATATACCCACCATCCTTTTTTTAATGTCACTTTCAGCATTGTCCTCATCCACCCTCGAGATAAGCTCCCGCATCAATATGCTCAAGATCAACAGTTTCTTCATAAACCTCAGGATCATAATCGTATTTGTCATCATTATCACCACCACTATGATCACGCCACCATCGCGGTACCGGCAAAGTGTTACTATCAGGCTTTGCCGATAAGCCAGTTGCGCGGCGCAACAGGGATCTATCTATTATTTGCAAAGGATAGTCCAGAGCCCTGTTGCTCGCACATAATCATAGCACACATGTTCAGCTTTGTCAATACTGCAACGTAATTCCGCCAATCCGCTATCTCAAACGTAACCGAAGCAACAGAAGCCATCAACGCTTAGTCGCAATATTGTCTTGATGCGGAGGGCTTATCCTTTCCTTTCGTGTTGTGAACCGGCCGATGTATACTGTTGCCTATCTATAACTACATATATATGTATATACTGTGTATACATACCCGCATGTAAAGTAATCATGACGGAATATGTGTATATGTTTGCGTAGAAAACAGTATACAGACAGTCATACGCGCATCAGGATATCCGTATACATATATGTACATATAGCATTCACATGCACTTAGAGATTGACGGGTGTTTTCGGGCATGCCACACACATGTACACATACACATCAAAACAGACACACACACACACACACGTGTCTGTAGCCTCTACATGCACATAAGAAGATGTCGTCGCTGGTGCATTTTTGCCATGTCTGTTCATTTGTCCATGTAGATCTGTTTGGCTATCTATTTGTCTATCTATTTCATCTATGCTGACACACTAAGCCCTAAGCCCCAACTCCTAAACCCAAAGCCCCTAAACCTAAGCCCCCTAAACCCTAAACCCTAAACCCTAAACCCTAAACCCCTAAACCCTAAACCCCTAAACCTAAGCCCCTAAACCCCTAAGCCACCAGTTTCGAGGTCTCCCAGCCTAAGCCATGCCCAGGTCCACTGCGAAACAGCCAACATCTACCTAGAACTGCCGCCCAGCTCTTTGGGAGGCCCGGGGAAAGCAGTCGGTTCGCAAGATTCTCGGTGTTTGGGAAGTATCATTTAGGTCGAAATACTTCGTAAACGTATCACCTTTTGTTGGTCCCTGTTACTCTAAGTATTACCCCCTGCATTACTTTTCTGGTGGAGTGAGGTTGCGGGTTCAACATGATGAAGCATGAGTTGCAGCTGCTGCCGTGTTTTGTTTCCTGATTTCATGCTACAGAGATCCAGCAATGTTTTCAAGCTTTCTTGATGGAAGCAGTCTGCCAATGTAGTTGAACTTCAGCATAAAGGACACTACAGCCTTAAATCGCCACCAGTGGCCCTGTGAGTCTGGTGCCTCGAAGAAGAGGTCTGAACCCCCAGCGCCTTTTCAACCTCAAGGGCGCCAAAGCGGCACTCGGCCGCAGGCAATGATGAGCATATCTGTCGAGTTGATTTGGGGTTTTTGGACCGGCTTTGAGGCCTGATGTTGCGATTTTGGAGTTCAAGGTATGCATATAGCCTGCCTTCGGTTGTAGGCAGCGTTTTGCGGCGTTTCTGCTGCAGGCTGAGGATATATGATGAGGTGCCAAAGCTCAAGATGAAGTTGTTTCGTGGTAGGTTCATGGGTAACCACTTTTGCACGCAGGTGTGCGAGAGTGTATGTATGTATGTATGTATGTATGTATGTATGTATGTATGTATGTGTGTATGTGTGTATGTGTGTATGTGTGTGTGTGCGGATTTACGTAGGTATGTCTGCGGGTAGAGGGTGTGTAGGTCGGCAGGCAGGTAGGTCAATAGGTAGTGGTAGGTAGGTAGGTAGGTAGGTAGGTAGGTAGGTAGGTAGGTAGGTAGATAGGTATGTAGGTAAGTAGCACGTGCAATTGAAATTGATAAGGCACTGTTAGACGATAACCTGTCGGACTGTGCATGCCTTTGCAATGTCTTCTTGATATAACTTTATGAATAAAACCAAATGCATGAATCAACATATATGTTCATAATATACGTACAGTATATGTACATTAACTATGTATCTCTGTGTGTGTATGTGTATCATATATTATCAGGTATGGGTGTGTAAGCTTGCATTTTTGCATACACATAAAAGGTGTCCAAGGTGTGCACTCATCCGGTGACTTTCTGCACGTAGTCTTGATTCCATGCTTTGTTGATTCAGATATTTGCTCTCTGATACGTTAAGCACCAGAGGACATAATCACCCTGCTGCGCCGTATCAAACATCGTTTTCAGGTACTCTCCGGTTGCCAGGTGAAATAGAGTTGAGAAGTCGCGAGGGTGCCCGAATTGCGACCAGAGCTTTCGGTTCGCCGCCTAGGGCTTCCATAGACCCTACATCCGAAAGCCGCCGACCAAGTCGATCTCGTCTAGGCTGTTCCCCCAGCCCGCATGGCTTTCTGTACTGATCGGAGAGAGTTGGGCACCTGAAGAAGGAACCCAAGCCGTAATGGATGCAGGACAGGGTTTCGGGTGTGGGCCGTATAGTCTTGCAGACGGGATCCACTTCAGGCTCAAGTGCTCAAGCAGGGCCACACGTCTGGAGAAGAGGGGAAATGCACAGCTTCAAAGCTTGGGAGAGGCATAGTACTCGTACCGGGTAAGGATGGTATTAAGGTTCTGAGCCAACTTCGAGCCCCAAGCCCCCAAGCCGAAGCTCTGGGCGCAGCTTTGTTTTGAACGCCGCAAGTTGTGACATCTGGCAGGCCTGTAAACGTGGGATTGGGCTGCTTGCCTCAGATGGTCGCATCACCTGCTCGCCGAAGATGCTCTGTCCATATATGGAGCACAGAGTTCAGCCCGTGCATTGTTCACCAATGGAGTGTCATTGTATAATTTTTCAGCATTCCTACCGCAAGCGAGGCTGCTCGTGGCGGCCCCTGAGTACATCCAAGCTGCACAGCGCATCCGGCTCAGCAGTTAGCACCGTCATTGAGAGTTTTCTTGTTAAGCTTGACTAGGTCCTAGGTGGCTGGAGCCGATTGTTAAGATGCTGTCTGCAGGATCTGCAGAGTTCGGGTTTCTTGCTGCAGGGAAACTTGCTTACGATTTTAGACTCTAAAATCAGGGTCCTGCATGTCAGGTCCTGCTGCGACAAACCACCTCAAGCAGAGTTTGAAAGTCTTCTGAAGGCTCTGCATGAAGCCAGCGCTGCCAGCAACTTCTGCGAGGGGTTTCTCAACAAGTCGATGGTCGTACTGTCTGTACCCGTATACATAGTAGATTGTAGAGCCTTGATGGTACCCTCATACAACCAGTATAATATACAGTATAGTTCCCGCATGGTACCTTGAACCCATAAGCCCAGCGCCGAAGGTCAGTGAACAGGACCTGGAGGCTTTTGCCTCTAGGCCGCTTCGAGCCCTCGTGGACAAGCGGCTCAGTGACGCGCTTGAGGGAGCCGTCTCGGATTTACGTAGTCTCAGTGGGCAGGTAGAATATTCGCTCAGAAGGCCTTGCGAAGTTTGTACGCTAAGCCGCAAAATCCATTTTCGGTGCTCAGGGGTAAGTCGTTTAATAAAGACCATTTCGATGCAGGTCTCGAAGGCCTCTGCAGGTCAACCAGAATCATACTCGAAAGTATCAGGCGGTCCAAAGTGGCATCGTGCCTGGGGTACATGCCTCATTGGCTTTTTCTAGGGTGTTCTACCTCGATCAAGGCATGGATGCTATCCAGGAAGACGGGTGCATTGGAAGGGGCAGAGCGGTGCGATTCGAATCTTCCAGTTGACATCCTGAACCCAGTTCGACAGGGTAGGAGGTCGTGTGGAAGCTAAAGACATCGGAACATGTTGAAGCGGCACATTGGGCAGCCACTGCAATGCAGAGAATTGTGTGTATAGAACCATATAGAGCTGTACATGTGTATATATATATATATACATATGTGCATCCTGCAATGTGCAGCTTGATTATAGCTAAAGCTGTATACACAGTTAAAGATGTGTACACTCCAGCTGCAACCCTGCGATTTGGCAAGCTTTCACACCATGCCAGTGTAAATTGGATGTGGCAACTGATAAGCAGTGCGACGACAACCGCAACGCAAGCAAATCCGGGAATTTCACAGTTCTGATTGCCCCTTGCCTCGGAAACGCCTACGTCGGCCTATGCCCTCAAAGTCCCTGCAACCTTGGCGTTCCAGCCCAAGTCCCCATAGCCTACAACACAAGCCTGAACCCAAAGCTGCTTGAAACTCGTAGACACGTGCCAGGCATCTTCGCTTTGACGGGCCCGCGGAGGAGGTGAGCGGTCAAGAAGCCCCCGTTGATTCCAGATTCGAGAGGTTGGAGAAGGAAGAGACCGAAGTTTCCTTTGCGGGTGCCTTGAGGTGATCCGGGATGCAAGTGCACAGACTTTTTGAATGGCTGAAGTGAATGTTTTGTAGAGTTTTTTCCTGGGGGCTCTGGATCCCAATCCAAGCCTTTTCCGACGCTTGTGAGGCGGCTGCGGACATGCCTTTCAATTTGGATGCCCACCCGGCCATGCAACAGACGGTGCCTCCAAGGGCTTCGCAGCTCTAGGCTTCTGGGTCAACCAGGCATTACGGGTCAGTTGAATAAAAACAGTTTCGTTCGCTGCAAACGAACGCCTGGCAGCTTACGATATTTTGCGCAGTCGGCTTGCCAGGCTGTCGACCTGTTCGAGTTACAGGGATGTCGTGCATGGTTATACTTGGCCGATCTCGTGCTTTGTGTCTGGACCTGCTTAGACCCCCGTGTCAAGCACCAGTCAGCAGCGTCGGCTTTGTCCAAACGTCTCCAGCCAGCTTGCAATCCCAAGCCGAGCATTTCTTGACATTGAAGAGTTATTCCCATGACCTGACTGTTGACGCACTGCATAATTTTGACAAGCCTAAGCTTGCAACCTTGACTTGACAACCGCAGTTATCCCGGCCGAGCACCCCTCAAGAGGAGGAGTGCTTCTGAAGAGCCTCCAAATGCTGACCAACACGAGAGCCTAACTGAAGCTGGACCAGGTGGCTCGAGCGATGATGGGCCGCTTGTCGAAGGAGATGAGGAACTATGCCAAGATGCATAATCAAAGGCCGAGTGATGATGTGGGTTCGAAGTCGTTGAGGAGGGCCATCCATTGGGTTTTGGATTTCTTGGACATACACTGGCTTTTGCCCTCTCAGCTCGCCTTTTGACGTCATTTTTGACAGGTCGCACTTTTTTGCAGCACATGGGATTGTGTGGAGAAGCGCGTCCCCGCTGGACTGGCCTGCAAACCCTGAACCCCGCACACCCTTGACACAGTTCCCACAAGGCGACCAGCCACAATGCCACAGCCAGGAAGATGCCAAAGCTGACTGAGATGGACATCGATGGCATTGTGGCAGGGGGCAAGGAGCAAGGTCCTTGGCGAAGATCCGGATACGGCATGATTTGTAAATGCCGTCATGGAAAACTTCTTGTTTGCGTTTGTCACATGTTTGCGCCGGCATGTTGCTTACATATCGCAGATACACATATTTGCAAGATTTGAGGCCTTTGGAGAAGGCGAAAGCGCAGCTGCACGACCTCTTCGCAGGCTCAGTCTCGCTTTGGCATGCACAGTTGGTCAGTATTTCAAGGGCAGATGCCCGACTCCAGGATTCAAACCATGTGTTAGTGCGCTGGGCCGTCGGCCATCGGGTGGACAAAGTGCCGCAGTGTCAGTAGATCATTAGAGATGATCCATGCCAAGCAGTGCACTGCACAAAGACCACGGGATAAGCCGATGTCGTTCGCTAGGCCTTTGTGACATCAAGCAGCAAGACGAAATGTTCGCAAGGGCCTCGTCGAGTTGCCGGCTGTTCAACAGATCCTGGTCGAAGCCAGCACATAGCGAAAGTAATGCTGTTCCGCGATGTTCTTGCGAGGTCAGCACGACCATCGAGCGCGTTTTGGGGGCGGTGGACGCATGCAGCAACTCCGGCGAAGCCAAGGACTATCCCACGGAAAGGCTGCACAGCCCTCAGAGTTGATGAGAAGTGCAAGCAATCCAGGCCTGAGTTGTTCGACTTTAGTGTGCCCAGCGATGCAGGCATTTCTGGCTGCTGCGATATGCTGGGCATGAAACAGAAATGTGGTTCCAGCTCCTGTGTGCCCTGGATGCTTTTGGTCGAGGGGTCTGGCATGATTCATGGGTTTGCAGTCGATTGCTGTGATTTCATTTTCTTTGCTTCTTTGTTGATGGTCGAGGGGGATGATGTGAGCGAATCTGCTGAAGCATCCGGAACACGCGGTCCATACACAGAAACGGACAGACATACACACGATGCAATGGCCTCCATCTGTTCATACAGTACATCTACATGCCCACCGCCACAGTGTACAGTGGATGCAGTGTGGCGTCTGCGCGCGCACGCGTTCCAGCATCTCATCAGCCAACCCGGCCAAACAGGTCTTGCCCCTGTAATCTCATGAGAATCTCACCCGGCCGCGGACCCCTGAGGTCGGACCTTGCTCAGCCCCGACTGCATGACAGATTTCAAGCGCTTCAACCCATTTCTGACCGAGGCGGCGGGATTTTCGAATTACGGTCTGCCTTGGGCCTTGAGTAAACTTCCGGAGGTTCTCAAGGCAGAAGCCGGAGAGTTGGGGTCCAGACTTTCGATTTCGCTTTATATGGAGGCTTGAGCTGTTCGAGGCATCGTAGGTGTCCTAAAACGCAGTCAGACACGGAATCATTCGATGTGCCCGAGAATACTCGCATCCTTCGGGTAAACCTCCCACTTCGGAGCACCTTGCAGCCTTGCAGTTTGGCTAAATATCCTTTGTCTTCGCTTCCATCCAGCTGGAGGCTGGAACCCATATCCCTGAAACGAGCACTTTCCGAAAACTTCCCTTGAACAGAATCCCATAGCTAGAACTCGAACCAAGCTCCAGGAAACTATAGTCTTTTGCAGCATTCCCTCCTCTGTGGCAGGCTGACGTTCACGAGCACGGGTGCCAAGAATTTGCGACTGCTAGTGCTACTGCTACTATTGCTACTGTCACTGCTACTGGTACAACATTCACGACGAGTTTTGCGAAGTCGGGTTTGAGATTTACTGTGCCTTCAAGACTAATGAATGCCCTCCTGCAATCGTTGGAATTTATAAGTGGCCTACCACCGGCTCTTTTCTATCCTCCTACCGAATCTCTGCGCCCGGAGGCTCACGCTGCATTGATGAAGTAAAGCACCCCCCCAGAGAAGCAGTCCGGACGTCTAGATCGCTAAACGCTCACATCGCAAGAGACTCTTCGATTCAACACATACAGTACATAAAGAGGCAGAAGACCCGAGGACTTGACTATCCAAGCCCAAGGCTGTTAGCAGCGCTGTCGCAGATGATGTTTGCGACGTCACGGCGCCAACAAGTGTGTCGGGCAGAGCTCTCAGTGTTGGAAGATCCCGCGACGAAAACATATGACATGTTGCAACTACTGGAGGCCATGGACCACTGCCGCAATTTGATGGATCTGCTGGACCGCGATAATGTCCGCTTCTGAGCACTCCCGATTAACGCAGCTTGCACATTCATGTGCAGTTTGTACTTATGGCTTAGGGCGTGCAGTTCCTTTGCCATGCACAGAGGGTAGCTCGCTTACAGTGACTTTGCACCCCTATCAACCCAGCTTTTTCCAACAGTCTTCTCAGACAGAGTTCAGTCCCATGCCCACGGAGCCAGGTGTCAAGCTCGGCTGTGGCACTCAAGGCTGGCTTGACAGAGAAGCGCGCCTCTCAGACAATAGATCAGTACGCCATTAAGGCAGGTGCAACCCCCATACTCTCACTGCAGAGGTGATGCTATAGTTGCTGGCACAAGCACCATCAGCCCCCAGCAGAAATGCGCTGCAGAGGAATTCATAGTTGTATCTAGTTCTGCATGTTTTCCAAACGAGGTGCGCAAGTAGATCGTTTGCCGGAGATTCCGGAACCTTACACACAAAAGCCAAAGCTCCAAGATGTTCATGATAACATGGCCCATTCAGGAGCTCCCTGCTTTGCAGCTCCATCGCGGCAGAGCGCCTGGGGCCTAGATCTCTCTCATGATCTGCGAACGAAGCTTGAGAGGTTCCGGGAAGATGGATACGAGAGTGCAGCCCCAAACCCCGGAAGTCCTGGACATGAGGGCGATGGATTGGTGAGAAAGGACAAACAAGGCTGAATTCACGGTCTTCAAGCCTCAACCACTAAATCGCCACCGATACTGCGAATCGTGGAGTTTTCCAGCAGGTGTACGTTCCATCCTCGCTTGGCGTTGCAGGAAGTACTGCCACTTGAAGGTTCCAAGGTCACAGAGTCCCAAGATGTGAGTGCAGACCACATGCCATCAATCGCCAGCATGCAGTAAGCGCGAGAAGGGGCGAACAAGCAGGCATCTACATCTCGGAGAAGAATGGCCAGAAAGGCCAGTTGCCCTTTCGAGAAGAAATATGCTCTGGAAGATGCTGTTACTGGCTGTTACTGCTGCGGCGACCATCATGACTGCAACCACAACCGCAGCTACACCAACAACAACAGCTACTGTTGCTGCTCCTGCTCCCGTTATTCCTAATTACTCCTAGCAGTGGTAGTAGTAGTAGCAGCCGTCGTCGTAGTCGTTGAAATAGTCGTGGCACTACTAGCGGCAGTAGCACTAGCAGTAGGAGTAGCAGTTAGTAGGAGTAGGAGTAGGAGTGGTGGTGGTAGTAGTAGTAGTAGTAGTAGTAGTAGCAGTAGCAGGAGTAGTAGTAGTAGTAGTAGTAGTAGTAGTAGCAGTAGTAGTATTAGTAGTGGTTGTAGTAGTAGTAGTAGTAGTAGTAGTAGGCGCCCGCCCTACCAACTACACTTGCTTAAAACCATCTTAAGAGCACATCCGTTTTACTCGGTATT
>CAJNDV010019002.1:117567-134397 GCA_905221635.1 Symbiodinium sp. CCMP2456 | reverse complement strand
CTGCAAAGACTCAACGTCAGCCAAGGCGAGTGAGAAAAGGAAGGGTGCGCCGCTCTACATTGTGTACAATTGCGCGTGTGAGTTCTGCATTGGCAATACCACAACTATATCAACAACACGCTCGGTGAGGTGAGCATCTACAACATATCATCGATACCAAACCCTCACGCAACAAAAACTGCTACTGCTACTACTACTACTACTACTACTACTACTACGACTACTACCACCACCACTGCTACTACTACTACTATTGCTACTGCTACTGCTACTGCTACTGCTACTCCTACTCCTACTCCTACTACTACTACTACTACTACTACTACTACTCCTACTATTACTCCTACTATCACTCCTCTACTACTCCTGCTGGTACTGCTATCACGACTACTTCTACGACTACGACTACAACGACTACAGCTACAACAACAACTAAGACACTACTACTACTTCTACTACTACTACTACTACTACTACTACTGCTACTACTACTACTACTACTACCACCACTACTACCACCGCTACTGCTGCTACTGCTGCTGCTGCTGGTACCTTCACCATCACGTTGAACCGCAAAGTTTTACATGGACGCGGATTACAGTGCGCAGAGCTGCCCTCAACCGAATTTTGGCAAAATCAATGTATGCCAGATGTGTAGGTCGGACCTAAACGAGCCAAAAAAGTAATTGACACTCTAAGAAACGATCATCAAACATGTCGAAAAGTTTACCACAACATGCATGCACAAGAAACGTATCCCGCTGAGACACATACAAAGGCTGATCCAAAGGACCCTTTGCGACGAAAAGTGAAATAGTTTTCGAAGCAAGCACTGGTCTGCCACGATCCGCACACAAACGGCTTGGAAAGCCGAGAGCATCTTGGTTATAAAGAAACATTTGGACTTGCTTTCCGACTGCTAGGACATGAAAAACCCATGATGACAACTATCATGAACATCGCGAGCGCATCATACAGAGTTCGCTCGCCTCTGATCCGTTTCCCAGCGAGTGTCCAATTGCCTTCAGCGTGTGTTTCCTACATTACGCTAGATTTCTGTGCTCAGATTGGTAGTTTCATTTGAGCATTGGGGCAGGTTGAGATGGTGGGTGAGTTCCTTGACATCCTCCATTCGGGCAGCAGCGCTGTGCCCGGGATGCACTATTCCAATTCTATTCTTGGCATGAGGCTGCAAGGTTTGCGGAGGCGTAGTGTTCGCCAGCCAGCCCTGTTGCCAGAGGTCCCATGGCGTCGCCATGGCAATGCTTTCTGTATGATGGTCTCTCATGCCATGCGCAGGTGAAGCAGATGATCATGGGAGTCGACCTGAGTTTGCCCGCAGATCCGGCGCAAGAGCTGTCACATAGGACATATCTATGCATTTGCTACAGTCGGCCTGGCGAGCAAGAAGAAGTCTTTCTTGTTCAGGACCATGAGTGTCGATGTTGCCTGAAGGTCAGGGCAAGACTACGGTGGTCACACCTCTTCTCTCTTTCGTCCTGGCGGATGCTGAGCGGCTCATTGTGATCGCTCTGCCCTCAAACGAAGGCAATTGCATTGAATCGCTCAAGAATTGGATTATCCTGTGGGTTTTTGTGATGCTGTCTACTCGTAGGGCACTCTTTACTTGTTTAACATCCAAAAATCTTTGGTCATCAAGACGGCGAAAAACAGGACTTAGCGGACTTCAAGCTAATCTCCAAGCTGCCTGATTGGCAGTGTCGTCAGGATCGACTACGTGTGCTGTAGGTTCCGTTTGAGTGCCAGGAGTTCCTGCTTTCCGAAATCCGTAATGAAAAGAGGCCTATCGGAGTCGTGAGGGTGCTACCACCTCTGTTGCTGGCCACACCCATTCATGCTGTTTCTCCCAGCATTCCAGGGTGTCTTTTACCACTGGTTTGTTCTGCGAGGGAGGAAGCTAGAGGGGTCCCCAATCCTAATACCTAGGCTACCCTGTGAAACCCCACTCTAAGCCAGCCCAGGTGGTTCCTCACGCCCTCCTGGAGTTCTCGCGGTCGGTGCTGCAGGGCACCTTTGCCTCGGTTGTCCAGAAGCAGGCGATGAGTTTAAGGTGTCAGACTTAGGTGATTGGTGCTTGTAGTTTCGGTCAGCATTAGCGTTGTAGCTTATACGTTTGGGGATTAAGTTACGGTTTAGTGGGGTCAACCGAAGGTGTGCACTGGGCTTAAGATTTGAATGGACCAGGGCCGAGGCGCTCTTACCTCGTGCGAAGTGCCCGAGCTCGCAGCATTCAATTCAGTTCAGAGAGAGGGTAGGCTTGCATTTGCGGTGAAGGCTAGGCTTCCGAAATTGCAAATTGAAAAGTCGGCACTAACGGACGCTTCAATTCCAACATGCGTCGGGAAGGTCTCCACATTCAAATGTGATCGTGCCGTGGACATCGACTTCAACTTCTCGTTGACAGTGGATGCTGCCCGGAGCCATGAGAGTGTGCTCACGCGAAGTGTCCATGAGTTCTTTGAATCCTACACCGTCCTTCACGACAAGCTCTCGAACTCAGCCGAAAGTCTCCACACTGTCCTGCCGATCCTTCAAAATTGAAGCTCCCATCGCGCTGTGCAGAGCTCCCTCAGCAGGCTTGAACCCGAAACTCCGTGAATCCCGATGCTGATGGTCAAGATTGTCAGCATTTCTGTAGTTTCAATTTCAGACATTATTTCCCTAGTCGTCACCACCATATCATCAGCATCATCAGCTTCATCGTGAGCCTGCAAGGTGCGACAGCAGGGCGACTTGATCGTGACTACTCCCGGAGACGCGAGGAACCGAGTCCGGTGCAGCCATGGGTTGCCACCCCAACAACTTCTATCCTTGATGACGTGTGCTGCTTGTTTTTCCGTTTGTGTTGCTGCAGGTACTATTGATGATGTTCATGATGATGTCGCACCATCACCATCATCACCGTCGGCGTCGGCGTCGCCTCTGTCTGATCATACTCGTCATCCGTGTCGTTCTTGTCCTCAGGCTCTCTAGCTTCCTCCTCATGCTCGTCCTTCTCCTTGTTCAGCTTGGCCCATGCCATCTTCCAAGTCTCGTTCATGGGAGCGCCGACATGGTCAGCATATGCTCGATCACCACCAGCGTCTTCACTGTCTTCTTTTTCATATCATCGTCGTCAACATTGCCAGGGTATCAACGCCACGATCGCCTTGGTTCTCGGAAAACATCTTCTGTCCCATCACCGCGGGGTGGATGATGTTGTGCTGATGATGTTCAACATGATTTTGCTGTCAGGACTGGTATCATCAGCATGATCCCGAAGCTCAGGTGAAGTCCCTCCTCCTGCGCTTCCTGGAGCAGCTCGAGGTCTCCAGCGACAGGCTCGGGCTGTCGAAGAGCATCAAGCACCGCAGCCCTGACGACTTTGACGAGAGACGGCAAAACATTCGCGCAACCTGCTGGCACGAAGGCTGCGAGTACTAGGACGGTAGGGAATGCTCTGCGAGTTCGACGACGACAGCATCCACCGCATGCCAAGAGCATGTCCACCAGCACCACCACCGCTGTCGCCACAGTCACCACTGCCAGCGCCAGCTTCTGCTGTGGACCAGCGACACGTAGCAAGCCGAAGTTGTCCTGTGCAGTGCCGCAGGCGCTCCAAGAAGAACACGCCCCAGCCACTCGGCCTGTTCTGCCTTCGCAAGGATGTGATCTTTGTGCTGCTTTGTAGGCTTAAGGTTCGGGTTGCCTCCCTTTTTTCACACCCTGATGGAAGATTGAGACTTCAGGAAGCCGGGATGCTGCTTTGTCCCGGGTGCAGTCGTAGTGAGCTGTCCTACAGACCATGTGGGCCAAGTGGCGACCTTGACGCTTTGACTCTGTTGGCCCAAGAGCCCAAGATCGGATCGAGGCTGCGAAGGGAGACCCTGGAAATGGGCAAAGTCCTGCAGATGCTACGGAAGCAAAGCGTGGGGCACTCTGAGGGGTTTCCGCTGTAACATTCAAGTCTTGCGGGTGTTTGTGGGATTTTGAATTTGGGTTTTGGGTTGCGTAGACGTGGTGTGCTTGGGACCTGAGCTGAACTGCAGTTCGCGGCGCATTTGTTAGACCTCTGTTTGGGTTGTGTGGTCTAGCGAGGATTTTTTTGCTCTTATGGGAAGGCTTTGCAAAGGCTTGCTTTCCTGGGCGGCATAGGCAGACCCGGACTGGAGGCCCCACGATTGCAGAAACACACGGGCAGCTCCGTTGTTTTAGCGCGTCAAACCACCTTTGCGAGGTCTGCATGATTGATGAGGTGGATCTCGTGCTGCAGCTAACTCAGCTCGCACACAACATTGACGTTGACATCTTCTTGAGCCCAAGGCTCTGAGTTTCAAGTTCAGCACGACCAAGCCATGGACAAGTGGTGCTATCCTGCGACTCCTTTTTGACGACAGTGACCGCCACAGCTGACTGCAGATGAGACCAAGGCATCCGCTCAAGTCGGAGCTGAATTTCCCGACAGGGCCGAAGAGCTGGGACCACGGTTTAGGGGGTTCGTGTCTTGGGTTTGCTGCTGGGAGTGTATCAAATGTCGGCCCTGGTAGAAGTATGCTAAAGTCTTCGGCTCAAGCATAATCCTATTTTGCATAAGGTTCACTTATTCTCATCCTCATTATCATTTTCCTCATTCCCATGCTGCTCATCATGCTTATCTGTACACTATAGACTTGCTGGGAGGATCTGTGAGTGGCTGAAGTTTTTAGGATTCGGCTGCGGCCGACATGCGACTTTGCCAGTGCCACCTGCGGCAAGAGTGAACTGAGAAGCCGGCAGAACTGTCTTATGTCTTGAGGCCTCATTCATCATGCGCCTGAGCGTTGGCGCCGGGGCCTTGTCTGTCACTGCACGGATGTCACGATGCAAGAAGCGCGATGCCTTGCATGGAGTGTGGCTTAGCAACATGTCACGAGCCAATCTTGCACCCTCGAATTCTCAACCTGCGTTGCTGACTTGGGCAGCGGCAAAACCAATTTCCAACTGCGTGCCCTCAGTGTACTATGCAGTGAATGGGGAAACCTCTAAAACACTTCATCAAGGGTATATAGCTGCTGCTGCATGCTTCAAGCTCAAACCAAAACCCCAAGCCCTGAAATCTCTCAGCCCTGAAAAACCTTGCACCCCTCCCCTACAATACTATAAACCCTCTTCTGCAAGGCCCCAAAATCCCTGAAGAAGGCCTGCCTTTGCACATCTTGGACGGTTTCTTTGCAGCGGAAGACTCAGCCCGGACGCCGGCCAGAGCCTGAGGTCTTCTAGAAGTGTAGGGCCTTCTGGCGTAGGTAGGTTTAGGGTTTAGGGTTTAGGGATCACAATTACTTAGAATCATAGTCAATAGTCATAGTCATGATGCTGATACTTGCAGTATTCAGGAAGAAAAGGGCAACATAGTTTGGCTAATTGTAGTCACCGCAGAAAGAGCTCATCGCAGAATGACATGTTACTTGATGTTTTCCTGGCTTCTCGTGAGAACTGAGATGAATATAGTAAACGATATGGATTACTAGTAGTCTTGGTCACATCCGGGTGCCCGGCGCTCTTGCCGGGGCTGAAGAGCAACTCCTATCGATAGCAGCCGTTTGTTTCTATGCATTTCGTGCGTGCAGGTTTGAGGCTCGTGCGCATTGTGGACTTTCGGTAGAAGCTTTGTAGCTCTAGTTGTGAGCTAGGTGGTAGCTCGCCTTGTGGAATACATTGACAGACTGTGGCACTCAAGTGTGGCACTCAGGCCCTTCCCCCTAAACTTCCATGACTCAAACAGCTTGGGGATCCTAGCATGACAGGGGTGCTCCGACTCTGGTCTAGAGACAAGTTCGACAGAAAGATAAATGACTTACTTTCCCACGCAGCATGCCCGAAGCTTAAACGTTATCCCGAAGCCCCAAAGCCCTAAACCCTGTAGTATAGAGCCCCTGCTAGATCCCTTCTCATTCAGGAAGCCCTCAAACCTTTAAAGATCGGTACTCAGGGGCTGAGTAGGTAACCTTTAACCTTTTGGGGCTTATATAATCCTACTATAATTCAAAAGGCTAACCGTTTGTTGGGCTAGGGTACTCAGCCGCTAAGGGTAAAGCCCGCAAGCCCCCTCTGAGGCCCAGCTCAAAGAGTCGCACTCAGCGCGGCAGATTTTGCGGACGCTTTCCCAGGCCAACGGAAGCCTCTTGCCGGAATCCTACTTGCAGGATCATGGGACTTAGTAAGTAAGGCTATAAGTACCCTAATGGGAGTTACGAGTAATCATAAATACAGTTGCCTTGTTTGTTTATTTTTTCATAAACTAGGTAGTGCTTTGGGACATTTTATATTTTCTCTTCTTGGGCTTAAGAGGATCTTACCTACTAATATTTTTCAAAGGCTTTAAAAGCACATCCTAGTAAACCTAGTTACTAAGTCCCATGATCCTCCAAGCAGGGAGCCTCAGTCCTGAAAGAAACGAAACGGGGGACCCCGGGCGTGCACGTTTTGGGTGGGGCTGCAGCCAACTCCGAAAACCTGTTAAACATCAAACAGAAAACTCTGAAAAAACACTTCTCAAGCAATATCAAGCCCTATTGGATCCTGATCAAGCTCTAGACAGCACCATGAACAGACGTAAGACCTACCCCCTAGACCGAAAGGTTCGGCAACTTGACGCTTGTAGCTTTCGGAGCGTAGCGGATAGGGCTTGGGGTTCAGGGTTTAACTGAGTTAGTTCTGCGCATAGGTTTACATGAGGGCTCACGGTGTGAATGGGATGAGAGGGTCAGGCCCTGACGATGAAATGAGGGCTTGCCGTTGAAGGAGAGCTTAGGGCTTTGGGGTTCAAATTCTGAGGATTTCGAGCACACTTTGAATTCGACGGCTAGGGGTGGTTTAGGTTGCTTGCGGAGATTTTTTTCCATCCTGACGGCCGCTGGATGTTCATTGTGCTATCATCATCTTGATTGCATGTCTTCTGTATGTTTGTGATGAGTTCTCCCGGGTGCTTTGTTACTAGTTGTCAGTATGGTGTGATCTGTAGCTGTTTCAAAGTCTCAGTGTTCGCATCTCTCTTCCAGTCGTGCAGAGAGTCGCTTGTTGGTCCGTGCCAAGAGCAAGAGCAAGGTCAGGAAACTTGGGACCCAGACCCGGCCCTCCTCACCCCTGGAAGCTTTCTCGTCCCCCTTAGTTGCCCGATCTCTGGACTGGACCCCAAGCTGCAAGCCTTCAGGCCCATACTATATGGGGGTTTCCGAAAACAGGGGACCCGGATCTAGTACCCTAAATAGTAGGATCCTTACTATAAGGACCCCAAATAAGGTTCCCCTGATTTTCGGAAACTCCATATTATATCCTCAAGCTACAAGTCCACGAATCATAGCAGGTGGTGCAACGAGGCACCGAGCGCAAGCAGCTTCAGAAGAATCCGCACCTGGCCGGAGCCTCGAGAGAAGGACTTGAGAGGTTCCGAATTCTGGCCTTAAAGTACCGATATAGGGACCCCTTTAAGGCCTAAGTATCTACTGCACTTTGGATCGTTGAGGGTTTAGGGCTGAATGCCGCTTTGGGGTCTACTTTGCATGGTTTGGCTTGGCAAAGCTGCTTGTTTGCGACCTCCCCGGCTGCTGGCACAGGTCTTGCTCTCTGAAGACTTCTTCCACGATGAAACTGGGCCGCATCAATCTCAAATTTCGTCATGGCCTTTAGAGAGTATATACACATGTATTGTGTTTGCATGATGTGCTACTAGAACGTACGTGTACATACGTAACATGCCTACATCCACGCCATGTCTTTTTCACGCTTTTTTGGCACTCAACTACCGACAGGCTCCTTCAGGTAGCATCGCTGAGACCCCCCTGCCAGGCCTCAAGATTGAAATTACATGATGTGGAACCCCTTCATTTCCGCATCAGAACTCCCAAAGACCAGACCTTTTTGGAAGCCTCCCTTACTTGTGGACACGTCGAAGCCAACCAAGGAGATGAAACCGATTCTGTGCCAGTGGCTTTGCCCGGCGCCTGTTTCTGTTTGAGACCCCTGCTTGTGGAAACTACACCCGAGCCCCTAAGCCCGAAAGTCATGGAGTTTCGGGCTGCGACTTTGTGAGTGAACGAGACCCTCTGTTCGGCTGTCTCCAGCATGTTGTGATAGACTGCAAGCTTGCTTGCAACACTTTGTTACAGTTGTATACAGCCTGTACACGGCTATGCATAAGTGTTGACCATTGTACCTGTCAACAGCACATGTTTTTGCCACACGGTTTTGTTCACTCACCTCTTTGCCTGTACATGCTGTTATATACCGTTAGCGCTACTGTGAATTGTGAAAGTCTAAACGGGGCAGGGGGAAAAACCATGGACGGCGTTACCTTTCAGCGTTCAAGGCTGGGAAGCGGACGAATGATATTGAACACGGCTTAAAAAAGCCTCCATGACCTTGCTTGACAATGGCCGCAATTGGATCCAGGATCAGGGGTCTCAATAGATGGGTGTGCAACCGTGTAATTCTGGTAAACCAGAACCGCAACGACTGTCTCGGCAAAGCCGTGTCAGAAAACAGTCTTAAGGTATATGAAGTATGAATAGGGCCGCAGATAGGGGTCACTCACTTGCATATTAGTTCATACCGTCCCTTGAAAGGGAGGCGTGTATGCATGTTCAGGCATAATGCATGTTGTGCAAGTGTGTACTGCTATATACTATGACACGTACACAAGTACTTACAAGCTGCAGACTGTTCTCTGCAGGTGGGTCTTGTTGTGCTGACTGCCTTCTACGACGTAATTGATAAGTCCTGGCACACTGTAACATGTTGGACTGTCACACTCTGCATACCACGCTCTACTTACATCACTTTGTCTGCGACTGTATACGACTTCGTACGTTGTTATGTTGCATATGTTTGTTGTTGTACTGTTATACTGTTATACTGTATGCCCGTGGAGGAAGACCTTGCGCTTCGAAGTCTTTCGCTTGCAAAAAGTATATATTGGTACACATGTGTATACACTGATCTATGCGGCTCTACACCTCTTTGCCCGAGAGGAACTGGGCATCCTTTACCCCAACTGCCTCAAGCCCAGGAGCTGAGGTCTGAGTCCCCAAATCCTCTAAAGCCCCGCACATAATCCGTGGAGCCACAGAGTCAAGGTCTCTGGCTGACCATCGAGCATGTCGGCCAGCACCCCAGTTTCCGAATTCGCCATGAGACGGTTGAAGGGAGTCTACAGGAACTCCAATAAGATCTGAGCTCAGAAAGCGGAGCCTAAGTTGATGGTATACTGTAGTATCCAAGAGTTCAGCACGACCTTCGATATTGCCAGATAAATAATGCTTGACAATATCGGACCACATGGCAAGAATCCATCTCCAAGTTTAAATTTGCATACATTGTGATCGCGATAGGTTTTACCCTTATGTACAAACCTAGACCCATAAGAGTGTATTCGAGGCCGTGCTACCCTAAACCCTAAACTCGAAACCCCAAGCCCGAAGCCGAAACCCTAAACCCTAAACCCGAGACCCCAAGCCCGAAACCCTAAACCCCAAACTCGAAACAAGCCCGAAACCATTAACCCTAAACTCTAAACACTAAACCCTACACTCGAAAACCCTAAACCCTAAAACCCCAAGCCTCAAACCCGAAAACCCTAAACCCTAAACTCTAAACCATCATGTTCCGTGAGGCCGGGTCTTTGAGGAGGGCTTCACCCCGACCGACCGGGGACTCACCGAAGAGGAGATCACCGCCTACCTGTTGGGGCCCCAGGGGGTTTAGGGGTTTGGGGGTTTAGGGTTTCGGGGTTTGGGGGTTTAGGGGTTTAGGGGTTTGGGGGTTTAGGGTTTAGCGGTTTAGGGGTTTAGGGGGTTTGGGTTTAGGGTTTAGGTGCTCCGGGGGTGGAAGGATGTTTTCTTAATTCAATATAGCGAGTCTAAGCGTGCCCTTAGAGTCCTTGAATAATTAAACCAGAAGAGCGCCAAGACCCTGTTCTAATTGCTAGCCCCTGCATCAAGCTTCCGTATTTTGGAGCTTCACGGCTTAAGGTTTGCGACATTGCTGAGTTTTCATGTTGTAAAGATGCCGTAAATGCACTACACGACGCAGGCCGAAGCTTTAGGACGAGAAGCTAACGTACAAGGGGTAAGCTGTTGCCACAAAGGACTGCCACAATCATCGTCAATTGGGTGTTCCTGCGTTACGTATGGACTTTGTGCGTAAATGCAGGTCCATTCCCGGAAACGGGGCCGAAATTACGGCGTGCCCCTTTGAGTTTTTGCCGGATGTTCGCATTCCCCCTCGACTTCGGGATAAGTTGGCAGCGAGGGGAACAAGACCAAGAAAGCTTCCTAAAGCGCAGAACTCGAAAGCTCTTCCAGAAACCAGTGAATCCATGTCTTCCAAATGCCAACGAATGTTGAGGATGACCCGTACGAATGCGGTTGAAGTGCGTATCACCGGGAGCAAAGCGGAGTGGGACGTGTGGGTGTCAAACTCAGCTGCTGCTGGTTTCTCGGGGGCTCAGGGAGTTTCCGGCTGTGGTCTCATCTTGTCGCGCTGTTCGGGGATTATGCCATTTCGGGGTATGTTAGATGCTTGTTATTCGGGTTCAGGGGCTAGTCAAGTCTGTGCTCTTGAGATATTCGGATGCTGAACCTCTGACAAGCTCCAGTTTTTTGCTTGTTGTTGTTGTTGTTGCTGCTGCTGCTTGTCACGGCTCTGGGTCCCTCGTGCCCCATGGTATTATTCGTGACAGTGCCGCTTCTGATGAAACGTTTTATGCAGATGACGAGTCTCTTCTGAAGGGCAACAACAGGTTGATGTTTGTGCTGATCTTTCGGCGTTTGAGTTTTGCTGGACCGAGTGGCAGAAGGGACAGAGGTGTGCGCTATAGTGCCCCGCGACTCGAGCCCGAAGTGTGGGCCCCAAACACAGTTTTTGGTTTTGGGCTTCCGCTTTCAGCGGCCTCGACCAAGACCAGCACCCGAAAGCCAGAGCCCCAAGCAGAAAGCAGCTGATTGCTCGTGGCATGTCTGCAAGTGCGAGGCATCCGAGACGCCATGGCTCCAGGAGCACCGAGCCGGTTTGATTTCTAGTGTTGCTGGATCATTCCGAATATTCTGAATATGGGGCGGTGGGTGTTTTGGGGATCACGCTCCCATCAAGCCTACTTCACAACCACCATCCCGCAGCCATGAACTCCCGACCACAAGAGCCTTCCACCTTGAGACTTACAAAGCCGAAGCCCCCTTGAATGTTGTAGGGGCCGGTTTCAAGGTTCTGCCAGTACGCCGGGGTTCTCGAGTTGATGTGGCGTTGAAGTTTTGAGATGTGACGATTTTAGACCCTGACAAACTCAAAAGTTAACCCTGTTCATTCAGTTGCCAGGAGATGCTGGCCAGCGGCAGCTCGAGCAAGGAGGGCACTTTCAATCCAGAGCTTGCCCGAAGCTCGGGATATCCGCAAGCCTCTTGCAGTTGTCTTGCTGAATTGGAGAGGCTTCATCTAGAAGGTGTCAGGGCATGTAAGCGGACTGGCACTTTGCAGGATTCGGCATGGAAAGAAGTTGGTGATCGAGTTTTTGTGAATTCCCCAAGAGTTTCCTTTCACCTTCGAAACCAAAACCCTATGTTCTTGGGGCAGCTCGGTTTTCGGAGTCCTGCTGAGGTGCCCAAGGAGCAGAGGGGCCTGGCATTGCTCTCGGAGTACAAGGCGAGCAGGGGGCAATGTTGAAGGTGAGACTCAACCCAGCAGCTGCGATGGCAGGAGCAACACTGGTCTTCGCAGTAGCAGTCGTGGTGGTCAGTCCGGGGGATGAATGCAGGAATCGTTCTAATTAGTTCTAATTAGCGCCTGGGATACCTGGCATGTACGATATTCGGAGGCTGGGCACCTTCTTGGGGTTCACGGCAGTAGGACCATGACCAAATACCCTAAAATCATCTGTAGTCTTTTGATTGCATTTTGCTATCAGGATTGTTGTTGTTGAACTCTATACGGAGCAAGAACGTCGCAGACTCCATTCTCAGTATCCTTTACCCGTGCTACAGCATGACTGTTCTGCTGCCATGGTCTCATGTACCTACGACGTCTGGAAGGTCACGGCTCTTCCGAATGGCTCAGACGTGGTCCTCAGATTCCGCGAGACCCAGGCGGCGCTGCAGAACCGGCTGGAACGCCCGACGGCCAAGCTGTCAAGCGTTCGTGTGTGTGTGTGTATGTATATATTTATATATATACACATGTATTTGTGCGTGTAGATGTTATCACACTCTCTCTTTCGCTGTGCATATATGTATAATTACTTATTTAAACTTTATGTGTATATCAGCATGTCCAGGTAAATTTGTTTCGCCCATTTAGTTTAACTGTGCACACAGATGTATCCGTGCGGTTGTTTATGCTTGAGCGACCAACATGGTCTCAACTGGTGCGCGTGATAATACGAGTGTGTGAGCCTGAAAAGGCTGTAACAAGGGATCATGGTCATGAATCATGGTGACAGCAGTAGGACAGTGGTGGAAATAGTCTCCCTGACAACGAAGTTTGTTAGTGTTTCCAGTAAAGAGTAGTACTAGCTTTAGCAACGTTTTCGGGATTGTCCTGGTCGCCGTTGTAGTACGTAGTTGCACGAGTAGTTGTTATTGTGGTTGTCCTTGTTGTTATGATGATGGTCATTATTATTAGTAGCAGTAAGTGGCGTAGCAGTAGCTGTAGCAGTAGCGGCAGCAGTAGTAGGTAGTGGTAGTGGTAGCAGCAGCAGCAGGAGAAGTAGTAGTAGTAGTAGTAGTAGTAGTAGTAGTAGTAGTCGTCGTCGTAGTGGGAGTGGGAGTAGGAGTAGCAGTACCAGTGGCAGTGGCAGTGGCAGTGGCAGTGGCAGTGGCAGTGGCAGTGGCAGTGGCAGTAGCAGTAGCAGTAGCAGTAGCAGCAGTAGTAGCAGTAGCAGTCGCATTAGCAGCAGCCGAAGCAGTAGCAGTAGCAGCAGCAGTAGCAGTAGTAGAAGTAGTAGAAGAAGAAGTAGTAGTAGTAGTAGTAGTAGTAGAAATAGTAGAATTATTATTATTAGTAGTCGTCGTCGTAGTAGTAGTAGTAGTAGAAGTAGTAGAAGTGGTAGAAGTAGAAGTAGTAGTAGTAGTAGTAGTAGTAGTAGTAGTAGTGGTAGTGGTAGTGGTAGTGGTAGTGGTAGTGGTAGTCGTAGTCGTAGTCGTAGTCGTAGACGTAGTCGTAGTAGTAGTAGTAGTAGTAGTAGTAGCAGCAGTAGTACTAGTAGTAGTTGTTACTGCTGATGGACGAAATCCTGCATCTCTTTTTCTTGCACCAAGAATCCCTTTCAAACCCTGAATCTTAATATTGAATTTTTCGGAATGCTTGGGAGCGGCATGTGCGCGAATGACCGAAATCCTGCATCACCTACATGTGCATGCAACGTTGAAATTAGAGGGGCATGCGGAGCTCCACTGTTGACAAAACATACTTGTCACGTAGGGGGTCATGCAAGTTTCTGTCCATCCACCGTAGTAGTACTTATGATTGTTATTGATGGTAGTGGTAGTAGTAGTCGTCGTCGTTGTCGTGATGATGGAAGGGTAGCATGACTTACAAGTACAATTTATATCATCGCCGCCGTCATTGCAACTGTAAGCGTCGTCGACATCATCTTCTTCCCAATCTCGAATGTGCCGCTGTAGCACTCATCACCAGAGCAGTCGCACAAGATAGTACGGACATGCTGGCTAATCAGCATCCGACGTGCAGACACCTTTGAAGCATCCTCAGATCTCGCAAAATCTCCAGAATGTGAATGTGGCTTGCCAGACAACCGGTACTTGTAATTGTTCGACAATTTGCACTTACATTTGCATGATGTCCCAACGCTCTTTTCAACAGGCCGTCTAAGAAACATGGTCGATCCTGGAGTGGAACAGGAAGTGTCACTTTAGTGGCAAAGGTTTTACTGAAAATCGATGGTTTTACTATACGCAAGATGAGTTCATGAAAACTGTCCAAGAAGAGGTACCATAAAGTTTGCTGATTTCAAGAGATGTTCCATCATGTTTCAAAGGTACTCAGGGGTGCCTTAGCATTGTTTTCGCGAAGGCTTGTAGAAATCGATTCGACTATTCGGTTTTCTGAGAATGACATATGATTTATGTATAGAAGAACCACCACCACCACTGCCACCGCCACCAACAGCAACGCAAACCCCGCCAACGCCGCCGTTGCTGCCGCCACCACCTGCCACATTTGGGCTCTACCCTCTCCTTCCATCTCTCCGTCGCAACCACCCTCGCGGACACGGCCGCCTCCACGAGATGCATTGGTAACAGCAAGCCATACTTCTGTACATGGCTATCAGTCATGTTTAATGACAAGTGTCACTGTGGATGGCACGTTCTTCGAGGTGTGGACAGGCTGCCGGCCAAAGATGTGCAGACCCTGAATCTGGGCGGGGAGTGGCGTGAAGCTCAGGACCATATCGGGGTTAGCTATAAGGTCTAGACTTACAATGTTTAGGCTTCGGGCTACTCAATTTCTGCAAATCGGCTTCCTAGTTTTCCGATGATCCCGTACCTGCATTATCACGGGGCATCGGAATTCGTGAACCAAAATCTGGTCGTCCCCGCATAATTTCAGGTTCAACTCAGCACTAGAATAGATAGAAAGGTTGCACAGCGGTGTGGCTGGCATGGTGCGGGTGTCTGTGTTGCATCAGAAACACTAGCTCTCTGGCAGACCATGGCTTTTGAGCGACACTGATTCACATCAGACAGCCGTGGCTTTAATCAGTCAGGGCTGCTCTTTGCCTAACAGTCTCGACCGCCTTTGCATGAGAGTTTGGATGGTAGCTGTGCTGCGCAAATACGCTCGGATTGAAGCGACAAGCTTTTTGTCCGCAAGATGCTTGAGGCTCGCAACATTCCTGCCGCACTGTCGGCGACTCATGTGCGAATGCACGGCACTTCAAGCCTGTGCGAGGGCAAGCTAGAGTCCAGTAAGCAGAGGGTCTTGCATTCTACCATCCCTAACCCCCCTCAAATATCAGAATCCTATAATAGACCGGAGTACCCATTTCCACCCCCCCGCCATACCCCCGCTCCCCCCCCCGCGAGGTAGTCCCCATATTCTACCATTCTACCGTGGACCCCCCCGCCGGCCGCTTTTGTCTGAGTCTGGGATCGTTGGATTTGTCCCTCGCTCTAGATGTTTGTCTCTCGACTCTTCGGGCTTCCGAGCCTGACGCTGAACTTAGCCTGCTTGTTCCAGGCATAGCAGTGCGACGGACGGATCCAATCTCGACTTGTTTGGGTCTCCATGTCGGGAGTGTGCTTGCAGGGTTTACGTTCTCCGCTCCGCTCAGGCTTGCAGAAGATTGACCGCGTGACCTTCGGAATCATGACTGACGAGCAGGCTTCCATGCCCTGAACCGTAAAGCCTAAGCCGTGAAGCGGCATGAAGGTTCCAAAGCCTTTGCCCGAAGCCCTCAAAGCAGCGGCACACCGCGAGGGCTGATCGTCCGGAACCTTGCATTTGGAAAGCCCCCCAGGGCTGTTGCAAGCCTTCTGCGATTTGGGCTGCTGGTCTTCAGGATTGATATGGGTTCCAGCAAGAGTGCTACCTCAAGTCCTGGCTCAGGGAACTCTCCCAGCGCTGTTGTTTTCATCTGAGGGACTCCAAAGGTCTCGACTTGCTTGAGAGTCCATGAGAGCCCTGCAGGTTTCAGAAAATGGGGGGCCCACCATTGGCTAGATGATCGTATTTCGGGAATTCTAAATCATTCTTTCTTTAATGCACGATCATTTAGAATCATTCTGAACAGTTCAGAATACTTCCAAATCACACTGGCTTAAAAGAGATGTATGTGCATACATACATATATATATATACACATGTATGTATATATATATATGTATGTATATGCATATTCTATATATATATATATATATATACACGACATATATGTTTCGAGTTGCTTATATTCACATGATTATGAAAATTACATAAGTTTATATATATATATATATATATATAGATGTTCGCTCAAACAGCCGTCTGCAGATTGCCAATGCTTCGTTCTGAATCATTACAGTTTTACCACCAGTCGTTGAAGAAGGCATGCATAACATTCGGGCTGGTAGCTTCGGCATGATATCATATTGCCGGGCTTTAAAGTTATATTCGGCCATGTCTGTACGTGCTACTTTAGGGGTTTCTGCTTTCATTCATTAGTTAGTTAATAACAGAAATTTCTGATACTGGATACGTACTTGCGAACGATGGATGAGATTGAAGAAGGTGTGAAGATTGTCATACATTATACAAAGTTAAAAAGGTGTTGCACTGTTGCACCGCTCAGACCTGACTGCACTTACAAGAAAGCCAGTCAACACATTTTGCCGAGGAGCCCTAGACCCTAAACCCTAAACCTCAACCTTTCAAGCCGGCTTCGGCGCCAAGCACCACTTCGACAAACCACCAGATCACTTTCTGGCAGTTCGGTGCGCCGTCTTTGGGAATAGGTATGACTACGGCCTCTATACGGGTCTCCCGTCCCTGAAAATTTCTGATACAGCCCAAACCCTAAAACCCGAACCCCTCCGAACCCTGAAAGGCTAAGGGGCACGGGAAAAGGGACCGATCAACAAAAACAAACCTCAAGCCCAGAACCCACATCAGGTCAAGCACGCACTCGCCGAGCAGCCCTTGATGCCCCTCACGCGCTCCAAGCTGGCCATCCCATTCGTAGGCCTTCCGTGGGATGCTTCGTTGATTGAACATGAGTTGGTCGTGGATCCAATACGCATAATGAGTCATAGTTTAATGATGGTGGCTACATAAAACCTATATAGGTAGATAGGTAGGTAGATAGATTGA